>JAZHYW010033713.1:0-42798 GCA_037355805.1 Ixodes ricinus | reverse complement strand
CGTACGGGACTTTCGAGGCTTTCGACGCGTTGCCCACTGTCGCCCTGCTTGCCAAACTTTCATGCCTCGGGTATTCCTCGCTTCTCTCTGGTGCCGTTCCTCTCCTCTCCTCAATTCTTTATTAATAGTTCTATCATCCCCCCGCGCTGATTTTATAGGGTTTGGGGCTCGGTTCTAGGTCCCCCTGCACTGTTGATCTATTAAGCAGCATTCCAGGCAAGAATTTCTCTAACATCCGCCTTTCGCTGACGACTGCGTCCTATATCGAAGAGATAGTTTCTTTTGAAGACCTCTTCTACTTCAAGGGCCTGGACAGAAATCGGGCGTGGTGCACCAGGTGGTTAATGACACTAAATACGTCAGGTAAGTTGGTCAAAGTTTTCATGAAAACGACAAGGATCTCAGTTCTCGTACAAATTAGAAAAAATAACTGAGTCGCACTTAGTCGGGAAAACAGCCAGCATGTCGTATAAATACCTCAGTGTGACTCCCCGGCAATCTCACCTGGAACGCTCACATCGAGCTATATGCGCGCAGGAGCGTCTCGCTGCCTCGCGGGTTATATAAGACGAAACCTGAAATCAGCTTCACATTCGTGCGAGTGAAGCTTATGAGACATACGTTCGGTCAGGGTGAATATGCTGCGGCCATTTGGAGCCCTCCAGCAAATATACTTATTAAATCACCTCAGGCGGTCCAGACACAGCACATATGAGTTTATTTTAACGACATGATTGGTCGGTTAATTATTCGCCCTAAGAGCAGGCGAACGCTAAGATTTGCTAAACGTCCGCCGTAAGATAGCGCGACTCTGTCTCTTTCACAAAATTTACTACTCCTGCGCTCCGGGACTCTCTCATCACCGGCGATCTTCATCGCATTTCGTCACCCGGAGGTCTACGTTTTCGCATCTCGGGCAGCTGCCCTGTTTTGCTCTTCGCTTCTTCCCTCGTACTATTGTAGACTGGAACAGCCTCCTCACTTATTGTAACCCAGACAGACTTGCATTTCATAGGTGCCTTCTCATTTCTGTTAATCCCCACTGTGCCGTTCTGTTTGTCTTGTCCTTTACTGATTGCAATGCCATCCTGTTTTCATCCCCTACTGCTCCCCATGTACCCAGACTAATTTATTATTTGCCATTGCTCGTGGTGATACCACTTTGTTTTTGCAACGCCCCATGTATTCATATGTCGTTATTTACTGTTTGCTCTTTCGTGTTTTACTTTTTGCCCATGTGCTCCTCAACGAGGCCTTTAAAACTTGAATAAATAAATAAATAAACCTTTCTTGTTGCTGGCCTTCTCGGCATCATTGTCGTTGTAGCAATGCTCTGTTGTTTGCAGTATAGATGGTGAAATCGCTTATCTTCACTTGTCACTCATGGTGCCCAGACTTCGCAGAACATGAGAACTTATTGAAACTCGCCGACTGACACTGCTGCTGGAATGGCTTAAATAACCACGGTTGCGATTTCTGCTTGCGTTAGCCAGCTCTACAATGCGACATCAGGGCACTTGGCATGTCTCACAGTGTCACGTGGGACATATTCACCCGGTCTGGGAACCATCGTATAATCGCCTGTCTTTATCGATGCATGTGTTTCACGTTCACTTAAGCCAACGGATGCAATGAAAAGAGAGTGTCTGGTGGAGTGCTAGTCGAGTTGGCAGGTTACGATCGCCTGAGCATTCAGCTGGGTGGGCGATTTCCCTTGGCTGGTTCGCTCAGTGGAATGTCTAATCTTGATTCTGTATGTCCATGATACATTTTTAGCCTCGCTTGTTCCAAAAGCAACTCTGTCGGTGCTAGTCAGTGACGTTTCAAGAAAGCATCGCTACGCCAGCACCAGCCTTGGCAATTCTTTTTCTTGAGACCGGGACGAGACCACCTGATTTCATTGTTGAGCAAGCTAGCACACTGCAGAGTGAAGGAATGACCCCGGATTTAGCATGAAGTTATAGAGTTTCACATGGCTGCATCTCCATTTGTAGCTGAAAACGAGGTGTCACTTCTAATGAGAAAGACAAGTCAAACAAAAACATTATTAGGTATTTCGGTTAAGAAGCTGTGCATACTTTAGCTTCAGTTTTCAGCATATTTTAGAGCTATCTATTTTACTTTTTGGCTGTAGGTCTCATCTGATGAGCTCCAGCATGTAGTCATTCACTTGGAGCATGTGGAAACATACATTGGACCGTGACAGACAACGCACTTGGGCATCCATCATATGTCTGAGCTGTGCTCTTCTTTTTGTTTCAGTTAGCGGTGTGGTTCTACTTGGCTCGATCAGTATCTCACTTCATGCACTGAATACCTTTTTACAGGGCTGCGTCGCCACAGGAGACTCTGTGCGCTTGTGGGTGCTTGTGGTGGCATCACCATGAGCTCCCAGCCCAGCATGGGTTCAGACCCCCTGCATGCCTGGCTGTGCTAGGTGTCCCCGTGTCTGATAGAAGCTGGGGTCCTGGCAGCTGAGCTGGAAGCCCGGGCTAGGTTTCCTCAGGGCCGCCCAGGCTGGGCAACGCACCACCTTAGCCTACACTCCTCACACACAGATGTCCTGCGTTGGCTCGCCCAGGACGATCCGGTCAGTCACTTTGCTTCACCTCTCCTTTCTTGTGATTTTCTTCTCCATCCCTGTTTTCAACCTTTTATCTTTCAGATGTAACAGAATTCTTTGAAAGGGAAGAAGAATTATATAGCCCATGGGTATTGACAACCACTAGGGTGTGACATGATAACACCAAATGCTTTACTATGAAAATATCTCACTCCATAAAAATCCAATGGCCTTGGCACGAATAGGGTTTGCGTGGTTAGAACGGCTGGATGCGCTGCAGCCTCAGGGTCTTTCTCTTTGAATAGACCTATCTCACCAGCCAATTTCGTTAAGCCGCCGCTGCCGCAATGCACCAAAGGAACTTCAGTCTTTTTGCATGTGAGAAAACCCCGCTGGAGCTTTGCGCGTGACGAGATGACACGAGCCGTCTCATGCACTGCCTCCTGTGAACTAAAGTTATGGCGGCGTCACACATGCGTGGAACGCTTAGTGAGATCTGTTTATTGGGACGATTGATGGCAACAATAGATTACTGTTGCCATCTATGGTTGCGGACAGCTGGAGCACAAGTTGAGACAGCTGTCTCTACTGTCTAGGCAAACCCGGTATCTCGGTGTGCCCACGGCAGTCCCCTTTCTTGGTGCGGCATGACTACTGTACAGCATGGACGGTGTGATCCTCATGCATTCTTTCAGATGCGTGGTGTCTACACCACTAGGAGAACAACATTTGGCACTGTGGGTGCGCTGGCGTAAATGAATAGAGACAAATGTATTTTTCCTGGTAGAGTATTTGGTGACACTGTCAACTGGTATGCTTGCAGCCAGGCTAGCAATGGCCATGGTGAGGTGACTCACATCCCAAATGTCCCAAGATGTCACATTTCAATCATTGCGTTTGATGTGCTTGCAAGAATGGGATATTTACAATAAAATATAGCAGTTCATTCAAGATAGATATTAAACATACTTTTTTAATTAATCTGTATATGCTTGTAGTGTAATTTCATAATCACTGCAGGTTCAGAAGGTTAATTGACAACAAAATTTGATTGTTTTATTTTTCTGGTTTTGTAATGTATGGTTCCAGGTGCATCAACGTAAGGCATAGGCATTGTTGCATGTTATGACTCCAAAAGTTTGGGTCTATATAGCATGAATAATTGTATTTTTGGTGGTGATCATACCAAAAATAGCATGTTGTTATTTCAGCATTGCTGCTCGTGAATTCGAGAGACTGGAATTGGAGCTATTGCGACTTCAAGATGTAACGAGATTTCAGCTGCTCTTCAGATCATGGCCAAGCAGCGGAATGGATCTTCAATCCTTTGTTGTGCTTGTTGGTTTAGACCGTGAAACTTCCAAAATTGTGTTTGCCTTGCAATGTCACAACGTTCAAAAAGATTTTTCGTATGAAGCCAGCGTAAAACATCTCTGTTTGCTACATTGTTACAGGTTTGTCACCCTGTTTCTTCTTTTTTTCTTTTCTTTTTATGGTGATTCAGAACTGCTGTTTGCAACACCGGAGCCCACGGACGAGCACCTCATGCTGCAAGCACCAGTAAAAAGACGCAAAAGAGGGTTAGCAGACAAGGCCCATCATGTAATCGATGCCACTAGCCCGACAGCCCACAAGACCACGTATTGTATGCAGTAAACCAGTTGTCGTCGTTAACCTGTCTCGACCACGACATGCCGGCAGCGGTGGGATCCAGTGTTGCCCATGGCAAGAACAAAGGCTATATAAAAATGATAGGAGACGAGTGAACATTGCAGTGCGCGCTTCTGCTATTTGTATTGCAGCCACCGACAGCCTGTCAGCTACCCTTGAATAGACCCTTTTCAAAAGTGTGCACCATCTATACTCTGTTCACCCTTAAGCTGAGACTACAGTGCCTGCCGGACCAATCAGCCACCTCCCTGTTATCACCCAGTGCTGTGATTGCTGTGCCATTTGTGCAAAATATAACAGCTGCTGGCCTCGCTACTGGACCAGATCCTTAGGGTAGGCTAGTGCAGGTTTTCAGGACTTTCGATAATCGCCTCAAATAACATACTATTAGATTTGATTTCGCACCAAGCACTGACAGTGCTCGGAAGTTTCGCAATAAGTCTCGTGATCTTTTCTGGTGGGTTAGTTAGCTTTGTTGATCGCGCTTCTCACCGCACACTGGTGTACTGCAGTGAAGCAACAATTGCGAACTAGGCGTTGCGATGTTGCGTGTCTTTTTTCACCGCAGCACACCTGCGTGCTAAGGGGAAAGGTACTCCTCCAGAGCGAGACGTGGTGCAAGGGGGTATATATGGACTCTTTTGTAGGTTTATTTTTTATGCTTTGTTTTTTGTCCGATTTAAGAATTGCACTTTCGTTACAACCCTTCCCCCTAGAACTTGAAGGACACATAAATCTAGGTACTCAAAATGATTGTATTTTAATATTTGTTCAGTGGGATTACGTACCTAAAATAATCATTCACGGCAGTTTGCGCAGTCCTTCATCAGCCGTCTTGTTACCGTGTCTGGTACTTCACCATGCAACTAAACAGCTAGTGTTTGTTCTCCTCCTAATATTTGCCGTCTCTCCTCCTCACATTTGCAGTGACATAAATGAAAATGAAGTGTGCGGTTATGCTTCAAAAGCTTTTTTTGCTTCTACAAAATGAACCTTTGGCTGCTCCAAGAGCTGCTCCAAAATGACTACAACCAATCACATCACTGCTCTTATCCCCTGACCCCGCTCTTTGAGCGGGGTATGGACATGGGCGGGAGCGTGATGACGTGGCGAAACAGAGACATATAACTGGTCTAACGAGGACGTAGGTTCCATCGCAGTCTCAGCTTAGAGGTGAACGGAGTGTGGTAGCTGCAGCACCAATTATCGAAGTCCGCCATTGTTCGGGCACACACTCTGGCCGATGTTGCTTGATGTTACAGAGAAAATTGCCTCATCTCAATAAACCTGATGCAAAATTGCTTGTTAGTCTGACAACACTGAGAAGGTCGGTATTTTAATGTTAGCAAGCTTTGTCGGTACTGAAGCACGGTGGATGCATTGGAAACAACCGTACAGGCAGTGTGCGATGGCGCAGCAGCTGTGTTTTTCGCCTTCAGACCATAGAACGTGGACAAACAGTTTAAACAACTTACTGCAACTGTCTGACGAAACTTTCGGAGGCCTATGCACACGCTGGCGACAACCTGCAGTGTGTAAGCTTCCACAGTGAAGGCGTAGGACTTGCTGCAGTGCTTCGACGAGGTTGTTGCCAGCATGCAGAGGCCTCCTAGAGTTCCATCAGACAGTCGCGGTAGGTTGTTTAAACTGTTCGTCCACATTTCATGGTCAGAAGGCGGAAAACACAGCTGCTGTGCTATCGCACACTGCCCGTACGGCTCTCTCCGATGCCTCCACTGTGCTTTGGTACCGACGACGCTTGCCAACATTAAAATGGCGACGCTCTCAGTGTTGTCAGATCACCAAGCAATTTTGCATGAGGTCTATTGAGCCTATTTGACTGGTTGCCATCTTTTTTTAAACATTGCATATATCGAAAGCTTTTGGCACAGTCAATCATACCAGGGTGGATGCAAAAGTAACCGGAATGAATTTCTGAAAGGCGGGCCGTTTGTAGTACCAGCTTCATCAGCTACCAGCGCTTAGCAGCACCCCTTCCGAGTTAGTTTGCCGACTGGCATTGTCTGCTATAAATGTTTTTTTCCAAGCGCTTCAAAATCGTTTTTTGATTTTTTTGCAACGTCTGATATCAAGGAACAGCATGCTGCCGTGAAATTTTGTTTTAGGAAAAACTGCCGGAAACTTGTAATGTCTCAGAGAGCTTGCAAAGAAGATGCTAATAAGAAATCTCATGTCTATGAGTGCTTTTCTCGCTTTAAGGCCAGTGAATTATTGAGCGACAACCAACCTCGTTCTGCGCGGCCCTCAACGTCCTTAACTGATGAAAACATCGAAACATTTGGGCATTGTTCACTCCGAGTTTGTTCCTGTTGGTGAATCTGTTAATCAGGTGTTTTACCTGGGAATTTTGCGACACTTGCGAAACTCGGGAAGGCAGAAATACCCCGATGTGAGGGAAAGGGGGAATGATAGTCCCATTACAACAATGCCCCAGCACACACTGCCCTGTCAGTGCAACAATTTTTTTAGCAAAATGGCCATGACACCGCTTCTCCACCTCCCGTATTCTCAGGACCTCGCTCGCCCCGTGTGACTTTTTTCTGTTCGCTCGTATGAAAAGTCTTTAAAGGAAACCGTTTTGTGAATGTGTAAGGTCCTTCAAGTCGGACATTGCAAAAAACTAAAAATGATTTTGAAGCGCTTGGGGAAAAATTCACAACATGCCGCTAGATCCTTAGCAGACGACACCGGTCGGCAAACTGACTTGGGAAGGATGCCGCTTAGCGCTGCTAGAGGCGGATGCTGGTACTACGAACGCCTGGCCTCTTGAAATTCATTCCAGTTACTTTTGGGTACCCCTCATATTTTTTTTTATTGTTGAAACTTTGGTTCTATGGCCCAGTATCTTGCTTGGTGCAAATCATATCCCTTTTTGTGTTATACATATTTTCAGATATTTTTTTTTAGAATGGTGAAATGACTGGTGTTCATATTTTGATTATTTGATGTTTGTAATGCATACATAACATTGTTTTTTGGTTAAATGTTTCCTGTTTTCATGTAAGTTTATTGGTTCATATTCAAAGGTGGCAGCCAATAAGAAGGGTGCAAGGTTGTTTCTGGCTTTAGAAAGTATAATTACTATAATTATTATAGTTTGATAGACCAGTGCTGGAAAAATACTTCTTTTCAGATTTCCATTTGAACAATGACTCAGAAGTACCCACACGGTTGTTTTAAGACGTTTAGTTATTTTTTAAAGGAAAATATTTTCAATATAAAATTGTATATCAGGTTTGGAAAATAAAAGAATACAAATAATTGCCACCTGAACACTTTGTCTCCATTATAGCCACTTTATATATATAAACACTATAGTTTTTGTTGTAATGCCCTAATGTTTTAAGCTTAACACATTGTTTATATGAAGTGTCCCCATGCTTGGGAAGTGCCAACCTTTTGTTGTCATCACAAAAATAAAAGATTTAAAATAATTACATAGGGGTGTATATGTTCTCCAAATGCAGCACATAAAAAAAATCTCGGTTATTCTATTAATATATATATATATAATTGTACCCCAATACGTTTTTGTTTTTTTTACATATGTTTAATTTGGTGTTCTTAAAGTAGAGCGAGGTCACTCGACCAACACGGGAAAGCACGCCGCCAGCGTTTGCCCGCGACAATTAAGGGGAAAAAGAACGAGTTGAACAACACAAGAGTACGAATTATGTTACCTTTAGCCGATTACTGTCCAGGAATGAAGATATTGTTGTAACTTTTGCTGCTATTGCACGCGCGGAACGAGCATGAGGCAGCATGGCTTGAGTAAGTTTATCACTGTGTGAATCTGAAACCGAAACTGATCGGGGGCATGCCGTGTGGTGTTACTTTAGCCGATTGCTTTCACATCATGTTGCCCTTCGAAGCGCTAGATTAAGAGAGGTGTCTAGCCTGCCAATTTAAATACACAGACCACTAGTATACCAATAATACTTGCAAACACTTTTTGTATTCATCTAGTAAACAGCAGCAGTCACTTGCCTAATCCTTGTCAGAATGTGGTAGGGCATATATACGATTTGGGTCGGTGGGGTAGCTAGAGTAGAGAGTCGCGGATGTGTTGTGTTGGAGTTGTTTGTGCCTTGTACTGCTGACATGTATGTGCCTGTAGTTAACGTTGCCTGTAGTAGTGTTCGGTATCTTGGTGGTGTGTGTGTTGTTGTATGTGTAGTAGGTACTAGAATAGCAAGAGTTCGCGCATAAGTATTTTCTTTTAGTACTATTTAGCGGTTTTTACTACACTTCCTAGGTGGCGCAAGCTGCCCCCTGATTCAATAAGCTGTGTCGAGCAGTCCTGTAGCTATTGATTTACAAACAGCTGGCCTGGCTGGCCTGCGGTTCACGGGTCTTCCCACGTCCCTGCTTCTCAGTTCGATAACAATCGTAATAATTGTGCCACTCAGCCGACTCAGCCACCTAAATGCTCGTTTTGTGTCGAAGAGGTGCGAAGTGCAGGCACAGACGCGCACGAATGGATAACCACGCCGTAAAGGTAAACCCAAACTACAAAAGAAAAAAAAATAGCGGTAGCGTTGGTGCGGAGTTGAACGCCTCTCGTCGGTGACGACGAAGGCGCCCAGCGATTCATCGCCACACACGACAAGCATACGTTGTGTTCAATAAAGTCAGCATGCCCATTCCTCGTGTAACGATTTCTTTTTTGAGCGTTCACCGCCGGTGGCAAAAATAGTCAATCTAGCGAGATGCCGTCGGGGGCGATCGCGGCAATTCCGGCACACACACTGCCGTCCTTACAGGATATAGGTACGGTACCGGTGTCTGGGGACGGATGTTTAGAGTGTCTGAAGGCGCTTAAAACACGTCGAATAGGCGTATGCGCTCTATTCTCTCACTCGGCCGAAAAGCCGTGCTCTTCGTTAGGCCTTACCGGGGAATTCGAGCCTCGCTAACCGGCCGCCATGTTGCTTTTGGTGGTGGTCAAATTTCACTACCTGCTTTTTGACTACATGTGGGTTCGTCATTTTTACCTTAGGGGTCGTTATATTTGGGACAACTTTTTACCACCTCAAAAGTAGTCACGTATGACTACCTTTTTTCTTAGAGTGTGGCGTCGTTGCCGTCGTACCTTTCCCCGGGTGTTTGTGGATCCAGCGTTCATATTCGTCGTGGCCGGTTTCGAGTACTTCCTTCTTTTTTCTTGCTGCTTGAAATCGGGACACTCGAGAGGAGCACGTAGACAAATAAATGTCCGTTGGTCGTTGCGACAAAGTAACTGAGCGACGTTGACAGTCATGTTGATTTGATCGTAGAGAGACTGCTCCGGGGCTGTGGTCGAACATACATTCTTGGCGTAAGATCGCTTCGTGTTCCTGGCCTCTGTTCTTTAGCGTATGGCACTGCAACTCTAACACGCCGCGACCGCAGCCTCCCCCCGCCCCAACCCTAGACACAACTGGACACCACCACCTGCAACAAACTCTCCGCAAAACGTTAATTTTTTTTTTTTTCGTTTTTGGCAGTGACAACACGGACGTCTCTGCCCCGTATCGACTTCAAAAAAGGCGTCCCAACCCCCTACGATCCTCCGTCGCGTTCCCTTTTTCGACGGCTTTTTAGCTACTCCTGCGAGTTGGGTCACGTGAAAATATCTGGAGAAATCAACGAGAACAGCTCTAGATGCGAGTAGGTTTTTGGACGCCGAGGGTCGGAAGTTCAACTCGCAAGCGAAATCGAGCACATTTTGGAATACAACCGCGGCCTCGTGCGTGAACGTGTGTCCGTCACTTTTTGATTGTCGGTGCTGTCATTTCGTACAGGTGTTGTTTATCCGCCCTTTGGCGGAAAACTGCATGGGAAAGTGTCCATATATGAGTTTCTGCAAGGATGACTACGAAAGCGCGGACTATACAGCGAATTGACGGGAAGATCTCGCTCCTAGACGGCATGGCAGGGTGAGAACTTTTCAAATATTTCTAATCGTGGGTTCGTTTCTTGCTTTAAAGGCCGGTTCAGACACTTGCGTTTGAGTGCGTTTGACTGCGTTGCGGCGAGAACCGAAAGCAAGTCACCGGCACATCTGTGCTTCGTATGAAGCGTGGAATCCAATTCAAGGAATCTTCTTGGCACGCGATATAAGAAGCAGGGATGTCCTGGTGTCTCGCTGCCGCAACGCAGTCAAACGGAGTCAAACGCAACTGTGTGAACCGGGCTTCACTCTTCGCTGAATGCATACTTGGGAGTGATTGGGTTGTGGCCTGGAAGCAACATATTCAAATACTGGCGCTACTTGTAGGTGCAGAACTATAAATAAAAATGACTATATTTATAAGTTCCAGGTTGGAATACGTTTCGCAAGGTATGCAAGTGATAGATTATCGCGGTTTCAACCAGCACATCAAAGTAAATATCTATATATATATATAAAAAATACAGAAGTTCCACTTGTCGTTTTTGCGTATCCTAACCGGAGCGCAGAAATGATCCGCTACAACTAACCAGTAATACCTATATTTTAGCGGGTCATTGAGCTGTAGTTTGGAGAGCATTATAATTATTATAATTATTAATATTATTATTACGTGCGACAAGCCGATGAAGGCTTGTCGCACAAGCCTTCATCGGCTCAGGCGAACCTGTTACTCTATATATGTACTCACGATCGTTGCGACAATAAAAGTTATTATTATAATTATTATTATTATTATTATTATTATTATTATTATTATTGGGCAGTCGGCGGGAAAACTTTGCCGGGCGTTAATCACTGCATTCTGTACAGGCACTCGCGAGCACAAGGACCATCTTCAAGCACCTAACACCATCATCATGGCCCGCGCATCAACAGCATCCTTCACGTATTGAGCTACCACGTGGCGTACAGACGGGCGATCGTGACACTGCGGTTGCCGCCGCAAGAGACAGCAACGTGGCCTCGTCGGATTGGCTACGAGATCGTCACGGGCTATAAAAGGAGCTCCCACCACCTCGTCCCTCGCAGTCGGCGGCGAAACTTTGCCGGGCGTTAATCACTGCATTCTGTACAGGTGAGAGATAAGGCCATTCTGTCATCTTGCTTTGCTCCTTGCCGCCGACTGCACAGTGTACAGTGTATTTTTGCTTACTGCTGTCATTTCTTTTTTACGAGCGCCTGCAACGTTCTTTGATCATTGTCATGGATTGCATTAGGTGCTCTCGACTCCTGCCATCTGACGGGAGGTTCTTAAGCTGCGTAGCCTGCCATAATGGCTACCATCTGGGTAAGGCTTGCGCCGGAGTCGCAGATAGTACTTTTGCTGGAATGGGGGTTTCCAGGAGAGAAAGCTGGAAATGCCCCACCTGCCGTGCCGGTGAGCTTCGCTCCGGCTCTGGGGCAAATGAGAGCCTTCTGGTGGATGACGTCACCCGGGTTGTCGGGAGCCCTGAGACAGTCGCTGACGTTAGTGCTGCTACTCCCACTGTCAGTGCTCAGCTGGCTTCGATCGGCGCCGCACTTAAGGAGCTCCTCAATTTAAAAAGTAGCGTCGAGACTTTGCTTCCTCTCCCAGCGAAAGTTGACCAGTTGCTATCCCTGCAACCCGCCGTCGAAGAACTGCGCGGCACTGTCTGCGGGCTTCAGGCAACCGTTAACTCTTTTGGCGCAAAGTACGATTCCATATTGGCTTTGGCAAGAACGAACGAAGAATCTGTAAAAGACATCCACAACGAGGTCGGCGCGGTCAGGGCAGAGATGATAGAGCAGTCTCGGGAAATAGAGCGTCTAAAGCAGGAGCTAAATGATTCTCAACAATACAGTCGCCGGTGCAATATGGAGATGCACGGTCTTCCATTTGTTCAGGGCGAGGATTTGATGAAAATCATGGAAGATCTTTCCGTGAGGCTCACTCTTCCGTTGTTTCAATCATCAGACATCCTTGCAATTCATCGACTTCCCAAAAAGCTTGACTCTTCTTCCACGGTTCTCATTACTTTTGCCTCGCTTGCCATAAAAAATGTCTGGATGGCTGCGCGCAGCCAGTTGCGGAGACGGAGTCAGTCTGATGACCAGCCGAAATTGTTCTTTAATGACAACCTCACCGCAGCCAACAGAGAGCTATTCTGGATGGCGAGATCGAAAGGGAAAGAGTGTGGTTTTCGATTTGTGTGGCTCAAAAATGCAAAAATATTTGCGAGGAAAGACGAGGGCTTGCCTGCCATACGTATAAACACAGTAACAGATCTCGAGAAGCTAGCGTAGTGCATGGCAGGTTGCTTTTCTGTCCCGGATTGCAGTTCGTTTAATCGGGTTCTAGGACCCATATCTGACCACTCTTTTACGTTGATCCATGTAAATATCAGAAGCCTGAGGAAGCACTGGGATGAATTTCAAATTTCTGTAAACAGTTTGGACCCGTCTGTTGACGTCTTTGTTCTTACCGAAATTGGTGTTACTTCTTTTCAAACTAATCAATTCTTGTTAAACGGCTACAAAGCATTTTTTCACACGCGTGACAATAAGAGAGGTGGGGGTATCGCAATCTATGTCAAGGAAAAGTGGCTTCCATCGGCGTCGAGTATATCGTTCCAGCATGCAGAAACCAAAGCAGTAAAAATATTTCACCCCGATTTTTCTTTGTTCATTTTGGCAGTGTACAGGCCTCCGTCAGATAATGTTTCTCTCTTTTGGAGGAGCTAAAAGTGATTCTTCAAGATTTGCGATCTGAGGGGCCATTTTGTTTGGTCGGTGATATGAATATCGACACGCTGAAACCTAACAAGTCTACTGTCTGTGATTACCTAACACTATTGTCAGAGTACGGAATCGAATGTACGATTAGCCTCCCGACAAGAGAGGAGGTTTTGTCTGGGGAGCTTGTAATTTCATGCATTGACCATATAAATGTTCGAGCTAGCGATCACCTGATAAAATCTGCGGTCATTACCCAAAAACTGTCCGATCATTACTTCATCGGGTGCCACTTGCAATATCAGGCTGTGACGACGAATATTAACAAGAGCAATACGCCTCGTGTAACTATTACAGACACAAATAAACTTGACGCGTTGGTCGCCGCTTTCGACTGGGACGAATTTCTTCATTCCAATGAAGGCGCGAATTTGTATCTCGCTTTTGTTGAGCTTTGGACGTCTTTTCAAATCCGCTTCGAGAAAAGAGGTTAGCTTCAGGCGAAGATCAGATAAACCCTGGTTTAACACTGACATTATGTCGGCTATTAAGTCTAAGGAGGCGTTGTGGGTGCGCTCCCGTCGAGCGCGTAAGAACGTAGAGTTAAGGACTCAATTTAGGTGCGCAAGAAATCATGTAAATGCAATGATTCGATCTGCTAAACGACGTTACTTTCAGGGGAAATTTTTCGACGCTAGATCAAATCCGCGTGAAACGTGGGAATTAATTAACACTTTCAGAGGTCGCGTTTCCCGCCAACCAATCTTTGTTTCACTTTTAAAGCATTTCGGCACCGACTTGCAGTCGACCGTGAATAATTTCAACAAGCATTTCTCGGCGTCATCAGGGTTCGCCAGAGACAGCGGTGTTGCATCAGCTAGTACAAGCCGCGATTACAGAGCTTCTGCTTCGGCCTTCTTACCGCCATTAAACATTCTTTCGTTACGCTCTCTCTTGTTTAGCATAAAAAGACATAAAACACCTGGTATTGATGACATTCGTGTTGGCGATTTAGTCCGGAATTTTGATGCGATCAAAGAAGTACTGCTGACCATGATAAATGGGTTTCTGTTATCAGGCACTATTCCTGCTCAGCTAAAAACAGCACTTGTGAAGCCACTCTTTAAGGGAGGCACGCCAGATAGGTATGAGTGCTACCGCCCAATCTCTATTTTGCCTTGCATCGCTGACGTGCTGGAAAAACATCTCTTCACCGTAATGAGTCAATTTATTGATAGCTCTGAAACTCTGTCACGCACTCAGTACGGTTTTGTTGCTGGCAGAGGCACCCAGCCCCTGCTGGAAGACTTCACTGATCTTATTCATGGTGCCTTCGAGGACAATCTTTTTGCTTGTGCTCTTTTTTTGGACGTCTCAAAGGCATTTGATACTGTCAGCCACGCGTTGCTCCTCCGGAAACTATATAATGTTGGCTTTCGCGGTCCATTTTTTGCTGTCCTTCAGAGTTTCTTTTTAGATCGTTCGCAAATCGTATCCGTCGGTAGCTTCAAAAGTGTACGCGCAATAATAAAGCCGGTGTCCCGCAGGGATCCGTTCTGTCACCCTTGCTTTTCAATCTTTATGTTAACGATCTTTCTGCCGCAGTAACCACCTGCAGTGTTTTTCAATATGCTGACGATACGGTGCTTGTGTCGCGTCATCTAAAATATGATCATGCTGTACATCTCCTGGAGCATGATGCCATGCAAATAATGGGCTTGTTCGATGAAAATTTAATTTCAGTTAATACATTAAAATCGAAACTACTCTGTTTTAGAAATCCACTAAAAAAGGTAAACCTCAATTTGCCAGTGTTACTGCACAAACCGAGCTGCGTGAACTGTGTTTGTTCACCAATAGAGTATGTTGAGAATGTGAAGTATTTAGGAGTGTTTTTTGATTGGGATATGGCGTGGAATTCACATTTATTGCACATTTGTAGTAAACGGCGAAGCATTAGCTGCTTACTTTACAGTTGCAAAGTGTTTATGCCGCTTTCTGTAAGAAAGTCTGTTGCGTTTGCCCTTGGCTACAGCCTGCTAAGGTATGGAATTACTCTGTTCGGTAATTGCGCAGAGTTATGGCACACAAAAGTTGACCGTATTTTGAGGGGCATGCTAAGAAGCGTGGGGTATCACCTTGACCTTTCAACTGACACAGACATATTCGAGTCTTTGCGGATGCCAAATTTTTCTTCCTTGTTTCTGCAAACGGTAGTGTTAAACCATTTTGGAGTAACAACTTTAAATGCGCTTTCGTCCCCAGCAGGAATCTCCGTCAGACGTCCCGTTTTGTTACCAACCGTTGTGTTACGCGTTATGGAAAAAGACTCCGTTCCCATTATGTGCCCTCCATCTTTAACAAACTGCCCGATTGTTTCTTCGAAAGCACCACAAGAAGAAAATTGAGAAAAATGCTGATCAACTTAAAATTGTAGCCTGTCTTAGTCGTCGTGTTTTATTTTTCGCTTATAGTTGTCTTTCTTTTTTGTGTTTGTGTGTTTTTGACTTTATTCACTTCCCAGCCTCGCCGTTCGGCTGCCGGGTCCTGTCCCACAAGCCTCCTTTGGCTTGGACAGACCCGCATTTGTACTGTGATATTTCTGATGTGCGGAATAAAATTATTATTATTATTATTATTATTATTATTATTCGTTTATTATCGTTTTAACGACTTCTTTGCTTCTTTTTCCGGAACAGCCAAAAAAACTCAATGTGTTCATCTATTCCTAACTCGCACTCTGCTTCCGCTTTTCTTCCTTACATGACAGCTAGCGACTTAGAATCTGTAATACTGAGCCTCAAATTTAACAAATCCCCTGGAATAAATCAAATACGCCTTAGTGATCTTCGAAGAAATTTTAACTACATTAAGGATACACTCCTTTTACTTTTCAACAATATAATCGAGACTGGTATCATACCTCGTGCATTAAAAACTGCTGTTGTCAAACCCCTATTTAAGGGAGGTCAGAGGAGTAAGGTAGAAAATTATCGCCCAATATCTATTTTGCCATGTCTGGCACAAATATTAGAGAAATATATTTATATGACAATGGCATCCTTTATCGATAAATATCAAATCATGTCTCCGAGTCAGTATGGCTTCATAGCTGGCCGAGGAACACAACCTCTCTTGGACACGTTTTCAGATGACTTAAATTATGGCTTTGAGAATAACTTGTTCACTTGCGCTTGCTTCCTTGACGTGTCAAAAGCGTTTGATACTGTTAATCACTCTATACTACTTAGCAAACTTTCAGCCATAGGATTCCGTGGACCTTTCTTGTCGCTTTCAGAAAATTTTCTGCTTGGCCGAACACAACCTCTCTTGGACACGTTTTCAGATGACTTAAATTATGGCTTTGAGAATAACTTGTTCACTTGCGCTTGCTTCCTTGACGTGTCAAAATCGTTTGATACTGTTAATCACTCTATACTACTTAGCAAACTTTCAGCCATAGGATTCCGTGGACCTTTCTTGTCGCTTTCAGAAAATTTTCTGCTTGGCCGCACACAGTTGGTTTCAGTTGACAATGTGCAAAGTTCCTCAGTTAATTTAAAAGCTGGCGTTCCGCAAGGGTCCGTTCTTTTTCCATTATTGTTTAACATCTATGTCAACGACTTACATAGCGTGGTTTCAAACTGCATTATTTACCAATATGCAGATGACACCCTTTTATTAACACGTCATACTTCCTACCCAGAAGCGCTTCAGATGCTCCAGCAATCCTCTAACGACGTCATGAACTGGTTTTCTCGTAACTTGATTTCTATAAATGTGTCGAAAACGAAACTCGTCTGCCTTCGCAATCCCTTGAAAGTAGTTTCCTTAAATACTCCTTTTTGCTACACACATCAAACTGTAGCTCGTGCCACTGTGCTGAAGTGCCGTATTCCGACACTGTAAAATACCTAGGTATACACTTCGACTCCGACCTTTCGTGGAATTCTCATCTAACGAAAATATGTTCGAAGTTGAGAAGCGTTTCTTGTCTACTTTATAACATCAAAACTTTCGTGCCCCTAGGCTTACGCAAATGCGTTGCTTATTCGTTAGCCTATAGTCACCTGCGTTATGGTATAACTGTTTTCGGTTCTTGCTCGAATTTATGGCAAACGAAAATAGACAATATCTTAAAGGGAATTTTGAAAAACGTGTGGTATAACCTCAATTGTTCTCATTTAGACCTTTTGAGACATTGTCAATGCCGAACTTTAGATCTCTTTTTTTAGAAACAGTTGTGATCAATCACTACTGGTCTGACGACTTTAAATCTCCTCGTCCCGTCTCACGGCAACTACGGAACGTTTCCAAATATCTCGTCCCGAAATGCTACACACGGTATGGCAAAAATATGCGTTTATTCTACATTCCACACATTTTTAATCAATTACCAGCAGATCTCTGGAACCTTACGTCAAAGAAAAAACTAAAAAAGCGCCTCCATCATATGCATATACTAAAAGAAAAAGTATAACTGTCTTCTTTTTTCACATTTCTGTGGTGTATGTTTGTGCGACTCCGCTAGACGCATCACCTGGAAGTCTGCCCTTCATAATTTGTGTCGATCTGTGAATGTGCTGTGAACAGACGTGCCGTGTGCCCTTTTTTGCTCACTCTGCTAGACTCCTCAACTCGAAGTCCTGTGCCTCAACTTTTTGTGGCGATTTTCTTTTAATGTCCTGTGACCAGACGAACAAACCGAGTTTAACTCTTTTTTTTCTTTTTTCTGTCTCTGTGTGCTTAACATTAACGTTTTTGTTTCTTCTAATAATTTATAGTGATCAGTACTACTGAAGTGAACAATTACCATGGTCTTCTAATGTCTTAACTTTTTTTCTTGATTAACTATTTTATTAATTTTACCTAAAAGGGTTCAGTCACACAAGCCCATGTCGGCTTTGACGGACCTGACTGCTTTGTCATGAGTATAGTCCGCGAAATAAATGTATTAATATTATTATTATTTACTATTATTAATATATATTATTATTATTATTATTATTATTATATATACCTACAGTGTCCTGAGATATGGCATCACTATTTTTTTTAATTGCCCCCTTCTATGGCAGTCAAGAATTGATAGAATTCTACGAAATACTCTAAAGAGCATTGCATACAACACAGAATGTTCAAAAAATGTCAACCTTTTCTCGTTCTTGGAATTGCCTACGTTTCACTCCCTGTTCCTTCAGACTGTAATACGAAGACATTTTTGGGACAGTGAGTTTATTATACCATCCTTACCATCTCGTGACTTAAGAAATTATCTTCGTTTCCAAATTCCACATGTAAGGACCCATTATGGTGAAAGTTTGCGTATATTCCATGTGCCTAATGTCTTCAATAGCATCCCTGAGTCGGTTTCGGCAATTACTTCCAACAAAACTTTGATGAAAAGCTTGAGAAAGATGTATTCTGCCGTATCGATGCAATGATATAAAGCACGCGGAATTGGTATCAAATTTTGACCCGATACTTCTTGGCCAGCGCGCTTCCAATACAACCCTAATCTCAGATATGCACCGGCACCTTGTACTTTGTTATTTTTTATGTTGGCAATCAATACCAAAAATAGACGTCTGACACAGGCCTGCACCCATCAAGGACATAGACAATAGTTTCCATGTGCTCATGGTTGTTTTTCTTTCACTTTACTTCGATACCTTGGTGTGTGTGTGCGATGCCACCTTAACAGCGACACAGTTACAATCTACGGTATGTGCAAGCTCTCGTGTCCATGAGTGTCAGTGATCCCTCGTCGTTCGATCACTTCGAGCTACAATTCTTCAGACAACGGGGGCAACGCATCGTGTGATAGTGCTCAGCCTACAACATGTGATGGTTTGGATTCATGAAACTATGCCTTTTATCTCGTGCCGCTGTTTTGTCTTGTGCCACTGCCATGGTCTCGTGCAACTGACTTTTTCTTTTCTCTTCCTGGTGACAATGTGCACTTCCGAATTCTTTTACTGCAGGGCCTGGTCCCACAAGCCCATGCTGGCTTTAACCGGACCCGTAATTCCATTGTTGATTCTACATGTGTGAATAAATGTATTATTATTATTATTATTATTATTATTATTATTATTATTATTATTATTATTATTATTATTATTATTATTATTATTATTATTATTATTATTATTTTGTCGACCACAAATTGTTGTTGTCGAAGCTTTCTTATTACGGTGTTTGCGGACAGGTTCTCGCATGGTTCAAGAACTACTTGTTAAACAGAGAAGGCTATGTCCGCGTCAATAACTTTACTTCCGCAGCCTTCAAGATAATCTCAGGCGTACCTCAAGGGTCCATTCTAGGCCCCCTTCTATTTTCCATATTCGTGAATGACGTCCAACATGCCGTGTCTGATTCTTTTTGTTTGCAGTACGCAGACGACACCAAAATATACCGGGAAATACGAACTGTTGACGATTGCATTAAACTCCAGAACGACGCGAACTCGTTCAACGATTGGTGTAAACGTAACAAGCTTTCCTTAAATCGCACTAAAACTAAAGTTATGACCCTTTCACGAAAATCACAACTTGTATGCTACCCCTATCGTATTCATGGAGATTTACTGTCTCGCGTCTCCCAAATCAGAGATCTCGGCGTCATATTCGATTCTAGCCTGCGTTTCGATCATCATGTGACAAAGGTAGTCTGCACGTCATTGCGCATGTTGGGAGTTTCATGCCGCCTGACCAGAGAATTCTCCAACCCTTCTGCCTTTCTTACGCTCTACTGCGCGTTGTGCCGTTCGCAGCTGGAATATGGGTCCGTTGTGTGGAACGGAATTTGTTCTACGAATTCATCAAGAATAGAGCGTGTACAACAAAAATTTATCTCCATTTTTAAGTACCGTTATCTTGCTGTGAACGAGCATCTTTCGGGCTATGAAGCTGAGTTGAGGCGAGTAAATATACTGAGCCTTTGCCAGCGCCGCGAAAAGGCTGACATTTTGTTTCTGTACAAGGTCTTACACGGACTGATTGACTCCTCGACGCTTTTGTCTGCTTTGAATTTGAGAATTCCACGTGTGAATGCAAGACTCAGATCACCTTTCTATACGACCAATAACCTTAACAAGCAATGCCCCCTCGTTAGGTCGTCAGAACTGTACAACGTGCATGCGGAGAAATTAGATATTTTTGACTCCTGCTTTCAGGCGTTTCACCTCTCGCTTCGAACATTGTTCTAGTTCGATGTGAGCTGACCTCACAAATCATAGACTTTATATTATATTCTCTTGCTTGTTCTAAGCTTCCGCATCGTGGCGTCGTCAATCCAGTTTTTGATCAACGTTTGTTCCCAATTTTTTTTTGTTGTTGCTTCATTGTCGCAGTGTCTACGATCGGAATTTACTGTTCATCTTCGAAGTCATTCCTATTTGAATGTGTTCAACCTTAGTCTTTTCCTCTTAATTTCTCAATCGATGCCTGCCATCCACTTTGGGCGATGTACGACTGCGCGTTGCGCGAGCTCCTGTGCGTTGCCAATTTGTGCTATGCATTGAAGTCTTCCCTTTCCTGTGTGTATTTAAATGATTCGCTTCTTGTGTTACGTATCTTGTGTAATATTTTGTGTTTTATTTTGTAGTTGGGGTGCGCCAGCACCAAGACCGTCAGGTCGTTCCTGGGCACCAAATAAATATTGATTGATTGATTGATTGATTGATTATTATTATTATAGTGCATTCGGCACATTGAATTCAAAAATAATTTTGATGTCCCTGATCCAAAATACCACATGGAAACAATGCCAGCGTTTCCTCTCAAATACGAAACCAGTTCAGCTGCACTTTAAGCACTTTTTTGTGTGTTTTTATAACCATTTCAGATTACATTACATTTTTTTTAATTAATATGGTTTCCTCCTTTTCCGTTCTATTTCCTGCAGAAGCGGTCAAATACACATCCCGGATACTGCTTTGATGAACTCAGGCTGCTGTAAGGCCTCCATGGGACAAGCTGAAAACTGACAGCTTAGAAGATCACTTCGGAATGTATAGGCAACTGGCTTGCTTCTAATATCACGTTTCTACAAGGCACATTTACGAAGGTGAAAATAAAACACTGCTGAGGAGCACGCTGTCAACGATAACTGCAGCACGCTGTCAACGATAACTACAGGATCGAAACTAGGAAGATCTTCCCAAGCAGGCGGATACTTGACGCCCAACCTGCAACGTGGTATACCTGATATGTGGCCCTGGGCTGCAAAAGATAAGATACAGCCTCCCGGCCCTGGGCAATGTGGACAGTCGTGCAGTCTACACCATCTTGAAAAACCTGAGGGGCGAAAAATGCAAGGCCGCATCGACAGCACGAAACAAGTTTGCTACTGTTTGCTCTTACAGGAGGACTGTGCTCTCTCAATGAAACTCATTATAGAAGGGCTGGTTTTTCCTGATGTAAATGCTGTAGAACACAACTATGTTGTTCACCAATTGGTGATGCCCAGCCAGTACCGACTTGTTAAATATCTCATAATGGAACTACTCGCCAAAAAGGAAGACTTCCGACTTCGACGCCTGTGAAAATTAACATACGGGTGAGATCATTTTGAAACACGTGTTGTTTTCACAAGAAAACGCACAAGCATTTTCTTGTGACAATTTTGCAGCAAGATGAATGTTCACATTAATGCCAAGAAGAACGCCAAACAAAAGAAACGTAAAGCTGAAACTCTGCAATCAAAGACACTCGCTGACAACCATCACGGATGTCAAGAACCGAATTCAGACCAAGGAAGAGTATGTCTGACGCCCGTGATGATGAACCCATTGTGAGTTCGAGCGGAAACATGTGTTGGACTGCAGTGAAAACATTCAACTGAGAAACCTTTGTTACAAGATGACCACAATATTGCGGGTGCCAATGCAACATCTAAAAAAAAGCTAAGCGATCAAGGCTATTCAAATTAGTTCCTGTGCGGCCAGCAACGTGCTTGCTCTTCGTCCTCATGCAAAGGCAACTGCTCCTTGAAGTCAGTGAATCTGTGTGTGTGTGTGTGTGTGTGTGTGTGTGTGTGTGTGTGTGTGTGTGTGTGTGTGTGTGTGTGTGTGTGTGTGTGTGTGTGTGTGTGTGTGTGTGTGTGTGTGTGTGTGTGTGTGTGTGTGTGTGTGTGTGTGTGTGTGTGTGTGTGTGTGTGTGTGTGTGTGTGTGTGTGTGTGTGTGTGTGTGTGTGTGTGTGTGTGTGTGTCGTGTGTGTGTGTGTGCGTGTGTGTGTGTGTGTGTGTGTGTGTGTGTGTGTGTGTGTGTGTGTGTGTGTGTGTGTGTGTGTGTGTGTGTGTGTGTGTCGTGTGTGTGTGTGTGTGTGTGTGTGTGTGTGTGTGTCCTCGTAGCAGTCTCTTAGGTATATTGTGGTGCTACAGTGTAAATGTCGAGATGCTGCACAAATATTGTGTGTCTTGATGTCATGGTGTCACAAAATCTACAGCATCTTGGATGCATGTGTATAAAGTGTGCATGCGCATGTGTATAAAAACTTGTCTTTAGCCACCCTAACACACCTGCGTCGTTTCGCAGACTCAGTACTGTTGAAATACATCAGCGTATTGGGTAGAGCTCAGGTATTGCGGTACTTTTGTTGCAAAGATAAAGTTTTCGTATTGTGACATTTCCAAGAAACGGGTTACAGGTGTTCTTTCAATATAACAACCAGATAGGTAGCTGCAAAATAGGTACTATATTTGAACTGGCTAAGAGAATAATAATAATACTAATAACTACTACATAATAATACTTTGCATGGTTTTTTTAATTATTAGTTATTTTAGTGTGTATTGGCTATTTGGTCTCTGGTGTGTAAACATTTAAATTGTTCTCATTAACGGCAAAGGTGAAGAAGTTGAAGATTTGAGGAAGAAGAAATATAGAACTGAGTTGAAAGTCAGCGCTGCGAGTCTGTTTGCTTCTTGTGTGCATGTGAGTGTGACTGTTCATCCGCGCTGTTCCATCCACGAGTGCGAAAGCGCCAAAGTCAACCAGACGCCATGATGGACTCGTTGAGGCATGTCGCGGGGTTGCTCGTGTGACTTTGCTGTTCACTTCGAAGCCGCTCACACGACAGGTGAAACGCCCGTCACCCTGCGGGCACTTCCAACGGCTCGGTTCTAACGCGCTGACGGTATTGACACCACTACAACGCTGACAACGCCCTTAACGGCAAAGCTCATAACCAATCCTGTCTTGCCACGTCACGGATGCGGGGAGTCTTTTTCTGTTTTTTTTATGTTTGCGCCGGATATCCCATGACGCATCGCTACCTCCGTTCGCTTCTCTTCGAGCGCTCGCTCGAGTGCACTGTTTGGAACGAAAAATATAGCCAATCGTTCAAAATACAAACGTGCGCATTATGAATTACGGTTATTATCCGTCATGCTTGGCCCATTTCCGAACGAAATTTGAATATTTCAATTTTTGTTTTCGTACCCCTTTAAAAGCTTGCATAAATCTTCCTCGTCTAGAAAGAAGACGAAAAATAGCCTGAATGTGTTTTTTTCAAGATGTATAATACTTGGATTCCGATTTTCCATCTACTTACTGCTGGGCTGCTAATTTTATGTCATCCACATTACATAATTCCTGCAAGATTGAACCATTTCAGTGCCATACTAACGCTTTCCTATTTTCTTCCTTAGTACTTTGCACCACTGACTGGAACAAACTACCTGACCATATTTAACTGAGTGATATCCCATTTCATTTAATAAAAGTGCATCGATTTGTGTAACTGTGAACCTTGATTTGTAAAACTCCATCATAATAATAACATGCTAATAAGCATTTTTTTGTGTGTGTATTTTTTACTTGTTGGTGCCTATTTTTTATGTTCATTTGCTTTTTTTTTTTAAATCCTCCTTGGTATATATGCGTGTTCGGATGCCTTTGAGGTGAATAAAATGAAATGAAATGAATCCCTCCGCATCATTTATCTGATTGTTACTGTAGTTAATTTTATCTGATCCTACTACTTCGATTATTGCTATTTCATAGCGATTCTTTTTTATACAACTCCCATGTCGTTCAGAGATATTTACACCACCCAGTTTATCGCTTGAAAAAATAACACATCTGTGTCAAGATATCACATTCATGAATTTCAATACAAAAATTGTAGGCTATATTAATTTTCTTGACTTTTAAAATTTGGTCTTTAAATCACTCGGCGTTGGGAGGTCTCATGTTAGCTCATAAAAAATAAATAGTGCGAAAACCCGCGTTTCAATGACGTAAAAGCTACGCGCGAAGCCTTCAGCTCAGCTCTATAGCGCGCCGCACGTCAGCCTGCTGCCGTGACGTCACTGTAGGTGTGTGCTGGCCTTCTCCTCTAAATGATGTTGTCGGGGCGCGTGGCTAGCGTGGCGGTGCACTGATACACCTAGAGGTTTTTAGGGAGAGGAGGATGCTCAATGTCGGTGTACAAGTACACTGGCTGGATAACGAAGGGTGCATCTTTCAGGAAACGGGTGCATGTGCGCCTGATGCACCCGACTACACCCTTTTTTTCTGAGAGTGTAGAAGGTCGGCGAATATACTTCGTTTCAGCTTCGGTCAAAGCGCGGCCGATGTTATGAGCCGAAGATCCAGTCAAACAGCGCGAAACGCGCAGCGTAATGGCATGCTCAGTGCGCGTGATAGGAATGGCCGGCGGAGGAGCACGCACAGAGAGACGGCAAATACCGGCTGGTCCAATCCACTGCAGAGAGCATGCCATGACATTGTGCCTCTTTCGCTGTTTGATTGGCCTTTCGGCTCATAACATCGGCCGCGCTCGGACCTACGCTGAAACGAAGTATAGAACATTTGTACCTCGAACAAGCAACAGAGTTCTCGAATGTACCAGAACATGAAACTGAAAGAATAAATAAAACACGCATCGCTCCCGGGAATCGAACCCTGGCTCTTCGCGTGGGAGGCAAGCACGATAACCGTCAGGCCACGGCCGCTCTGCCTACTCGGCCAGCTGCGCGCGCGGATATATAAAGATATGGCGTGTGGAATGGAGTTTTAAATACAGTTCATATTGTGCAAAGGAACAAAAGACACGGGCGGGCGAAAAGGAACGACGACGTTGAGAGGATGACACACCAGGCGACGGCAGTGCCTCAATCTGAGCCCTGGGCCTCGGTTCCTCGGAGGCGGCAGCTTCTACTTTGACTGGGCTACCTCCCTGGTGCCTGATGCTTCGACTCCAGTGAGAAGCAGCGCCATCATGCACCTGGGGCTCTTTCATGCACCGATCAAACGGCATGCCAGATCCCCATGGCTCGCTGCTGACCCGCCCAACCCACTTTTAAGAAATCTTGACTTCTGCGAATCGGACGCCATCCTCCCCAATACCAACAATCTATGTCGTCGTCATCATGCATGTATATACTCACCCCATTATTATGTTCTGTAGACGCAGCACCGCGAGCTAACACGGTACAAGCTGCTGCCTTTCTGCGGTGCCGCGATTTCCAGAGCCAAAAAATAAAGACTAAAGACTAAATGCAAAAAAATATTCAAAAGGACCCGACTGTTGTGACAAAAATTAATAAGCTCCCTGGAAACCAGCAACAAAAAATAATTCACCAAAATGGTTGCAACTAGCCTTGGAACCCAGCAAAACACATGTAAATGCAAATGACACAAAAAAGGTCAAATCGCACATCACACTCACACAACCACTCCTAGAGAAGACCTAACACAAGCAGAAATAACAAAAACCAAAGGCGCCAGCACAAAAAGAACCACACTTCTTCAGTTCCAGCAACACAAACTAAGACATTTAAACTGCATAACTGAATTATATGAATACCAGTCTTTGGACTGAAAATTGCATAATGGGACACAGCTTCACAAAAGACAGCACAGCCAGCACAGCATTCTAAACACAGGTAAATAAGTCGTGCAAAGGGAGAAAATATATGCAAACAATACGTAGAACTAACTGATCTGACAGAAAATAATAAACTGCCCTAACCATGAAAACCAGAAACAAATATATAACTTCACCAAACTGGTTGCGACCAGCCTTTAGGCCTAACGCAAAAAACATACATACAACACAAAAAGGCCAAACCATGCAGCACACTGACAGCACTCATAGAGAAAACCTCTACACAAGCAGGCGGGAAAAATAAAACACCAGCAAACAAAGAAAAAAAGAATCAGTTGTTTAGCCCCAAAAGCACCAAAACAGTACTTAGAATTAATCTAAAATGGCATAATGGGGCACAACCTCGCAAACGTCCGCACAGCGGTAAAGATGAAGCGGATAAAAGTTTGCCACATGACCTGGCAATACTGCCACGATGTCGTCGCATTCCTTTGCAATGCAGGAACATCTATGCTCACTAGAATGCAATGTGGCAAGACGCTGGCACAGGAGGATTGGCAGCGAACCACCCGCCAGAACTTTTTCAATTTTCAAGAATCGGGGAATGTCGTGCCCCACTTTGTGAACAAACACATACCCAAAGCGATAGTGAGAACTGTGGAGACTCGCAGACTTCACGGAGGACAGCACCACCTCTGCTGTCACTTCGGCGATGGCAGTCTGTTGGTCTCCTGGCAGCACTACCACTTCCACTGGATTGGCTCCAGTGTTCTCGAGAGGTGAGTCAAGAAGGTTCCCTGAAAGCTTGTAGGCCTGGACGAGCTGGTGGCGTTTTGCAAGAGTGAGGCAAATGTTTCTGAAGTTCTTAAGTTCGGAGGCAATGCCCTTGAAGTACGAGTGCTTCGCCTCAAATCGCATGCCCCAGAAGCGGCGAGGTGGCCCAAACTTCAGTATGTACTTCGGATAGTGCAGCAGGTAATGAAGCTTGGGCGTAACCGCTGCATTCGGATACTGTCTGGTGTACAGCTTCAAGAAATCGTGCACATTCACTTCCAGATAAGGAACGCAGTCCTTCGGGATCCTTTCGGCCAGGATAATGTACACAACGTGACGACAAGCGAGGTACAGCCTCCAGTGGGGGTTGCCTTCAGGGATGGAGTTTTCATACAACTGTGGAAGCAGTCGATAGAGGCAGCACTTCTGACTAGCTGTTCCTCTGAGGCTTGCCTTTCCGCTGAGGAATGTGTCTCTGATTGCCACAGGTGCCGACTTCTTATCATGGAACCCCTATCCTAAAGCTGTCACTCTCTCAAGGTCCTGCTTCCGGAGCACTCGGTCTTGAATAAGGCCACCCAAAAGTTGTCGAAGGACGCAACCGACACCCCCTTGAGTATGTCGTGCATGGCGTCGGGTGGCAGCTGGTCGGTGACCTCAAAGTCGTTCAAACATTGAAGAGGGGACACATTGGAAATGCCGTACAGGGGCCCATTTACTACGGGATTGACCGCAAAGGCATTGAGGTGGCTCTTGTGCACTGCGCTCGTCCTTTCGATGCAGCCTTCTATGGCATGCAGTTGCTTCAGGTCTTCACGTCGAGCTAAGCAGAATCGGGAGATTCGGCCCCTGATGCAGGAGCCCTGCAGTCCTGCTATGTGGTACATAGACAAGTTGTCCCCGGTGAAAGCCACTGTTACTACACTGAAGTGCATGTTCTTGGCATCAATGCCATGTTCTTGAATGGTGTTCAGGTCTCGCACAAGGAAAGCCAGTACTTTATGCAGGCCATGATGCACAGCGACCGGGTACTCTACAAGTAGCAACAGGTGGATGGACTTCAGTCTCGACCGGTACCGAGGGTGAAGATTCAGTATAGAAAAATACACTGCTAAAATGTTGTGTCGTCCAGCAGCACAGCCGATGGGGGTTCGTGATTTCCAGCTCATCTGTTTACAGAAAAAGGATTATAGTGTCGTGGCTGGCATCTTGAGCAACTTGAGGGTGATTGTTAACAAAGTCAACACCGGTAAGGTCAGAAAGCACATCCGACGACGTTGAAAGAGGCTGCACAAAACATTCCAGCATGTCTTCGGGCTGTAGGGCCCTCGTAAACAGCTTTTGCACCGGAATGTAGCAGACTGAGTCGTTACTGCTCGCATCAAGCGGCACCTCGGTGACTTGAGTATACGGACAACATTCCGCGACATACTTTTTTTCAGGTGAATGGTGTCCAGCCCTGAGAAGATGTCTTCAACCATCTCCGCAGCGTTTAGACGTGATCGCAGTTTCTCCATGACGGATGATGCGACGTTTTCCTCCCCAAGAAGCTTCAGTGTCTGCTAAGTGTGATCGTGAAGAATTTGGTGCATGAGTGATCTCACCACTGCACATATTGCGTCTGCTGTACTGAAGACAAACTTCAACTTCTCGGTGATTCGAAGATAAAACAGCACAAGCTGCTTTCGGATGTCACTAATGACACCATTTCTTGACGGGTCCTCACTGTCAGCGTTTATTTCATTCGGTGCGGGATACGGGAACGTTCTTCGCTTCCGTCAGCGCAATCTGTTCTCGTAGAACGTCCATTTGGAGTCGGAATTATCCCCGCTACTGCTCCGTGCGTACGG
Organism: Ixodes ricinus; assembly: GCA_037355805.1. Classification (NCBI taxonomy): domain Eukaryota; kingdom Metazoa; phylum Arthropoda; class Arachnida; order Ixodida; family Ixodidae; genus Ixodes; species Ixodes ricinus. Next base: position 14,453 of record JAZHYW010033713.1, on the reverse strand, counting down.
TAAACGTGCTGCCTGTAGGATAAGTAACAACGAAAAGATGCCGCACAGCTTCCGATCTCGCATATCACGCGAAAGTCCGACTCATAGCTGTGGACACTCATGTGGTTCACCACTCGTCTGACCGACGTCCATTTAAAAGCACATCTCGGGCAGTGAACAGAAAGCATCGTTATAAAAAAAATATCGCTTAAGTTAAACCAGTGGAGCAGTCACGGCAGTCACAAACCGTCGCGTCACAAATGAGTCGCGTCACTGAGCACTAACCGAGTTGATCGAGCCGCCGAGGCACATCACTAAGCCGACTGAGCAACGATTCGAAGTATCGAAGGAGAGTAATGTTGGTATGTAATTATTTAGCCATTGAGGGGCTACGTGCAATAGTGGTACAAGTGCGAATTTAGAGCTCGCCAAAAAGTCGCTCAATAATTTTATCTGTGTCTGTCAATGTCAATATAGCGTTTGAACTTCAAACATATAAGTGTACAGTGTTCCCTACCACCGAAAGTAGAGTGCCACATGTATAAGTGTAACATCTGGGACTGTGAATATTACGAATGGTACAAGTGTACTTGTACCATTATTGCACGTAGCCTCTCAATTACAAATTGTATCTCTAAAACTTAAAAAAAAATAACGCAGAAACAATGAATGCAGATACATATACAATTTATCTATCCGGCACCGAGCCAAATGAGCCACTGTTATCCACTGGCTTGAGGAGCTGACTTGAGCTGTGGAGCGCGTCTTTCACTTGCTTTTATTGCACGTGTTCGTCAGTTTTTGTTCTACTCGCGAGTTTCTATTTCCGCTGCCGTTTGTTCTACGAATGAAATGGTAAGGTGTGTTGGTTTCTACGAGGAGTTCTGTCGGCCTTTATCTATTCCGCTGGACTACATGCTGGAGACCACCAAGGATGCATTTTTACTGAAGTTTCCAGAAGTGAAAACAATGGACAGGATACTAATCCAGGTATGTCAGATGTTGCCATTATCTGTGTGTTTGTTTTTGCTTCCAATTACAGTCACAAACGGGGTGAGAACTGCAGGGGGATCTTCAGAATTTCAGTTGTCCCGCCTTGAGCGCGAATTTCCTACAATAACGCTCCGGCGTCTCCGCCTCGCGCATGCACGCCCAGCCAAAGCACGCCAGAAGGCGGCGAGCGCGCGCTGGAGACCGGGCATTCGAAAAAGACGCTCTGCCGTTCTCACCTTGTCAGTAAGCATACCTGTCCACACAAGTAATGGCAATTCATTTTATATCGCTTGTCGGACGCATTTTACAATGTAAATAATTCAAAACGTAAAGAAAAGTAGAAGAAAACAGCAGGAACAAAGATTACGGGCATCAGTAACTTCGGGTATCGCAACTTCTGAAGTTTTTCTTTAGGCCCAGCAGTGGCAACTCTACCTTCCACCATTCAACCGTGCTCAACTTGCGCGTGCAAAGACACAGTCCCAAAGAGCCAGGACTTCCGCATTAAGGGTATTTTTTTTCCTTCCCTATATTACAAAAAAATAAATGTTGCATTTTCATGGAACAATGGCTCTCGACGACGCGCATGCGCCCAGGATCATTAGGTGAACTCAGTTTTGTAACTTCGCTACATATGATTTTCGTCGGCTACCCTGCGTGCTAGCAAATGACATTATTTTCAAATTGTATGAGGTTGGTATTTGCATTGTCGTGTTTTAAAACAATTACTCGTTTTCTTTATAACACATTACCATTTTTATTCCTGTGGGCATAAAAACATGTTTAAATCCTCACCTGCTTAAGTTGGAAGCACCTTTCCACGCGCTATGCATTTGCAATTGATTTAACCAGTCGCCGACAAAAACATTTCTATGGTTTTCACTATGTTTAACCCCTTAACCGATTTTAGATATGGGAAACTACTTACCTTCAACTGCTTAATGGTTTTCTTCAAAATTACCTTTGTTACCTTTAAAATCAAATTTATAGCCACAAAAAAATTGGAGCAACATTAAAAGAAAATCAAGCTGCCACTTTTTGGCAGAGCCTCAAATTAAGCCATGAGCGAGCCTGATTTGTCCAAAGCGGTTGAGTCGAAGAACCGGGGAAATCAGACAAGTTAATCGCAACTCCAGCCCAGCGCTCGCCCTCTCGCGGACGAGGGAAGAACCAGAGGTGCAGGGAAGGTGGCGGAGACGGTGGCTGGGATTGTTGCGCTTGGTGCTGCTGTTCTGGTCAGCGTGTTCGTGCATCGTGCCGCTTTCACAAAAAAACAAATGTGTTAAAATAGGAATTGCTATGGTCCGCTACGCAACAGTGATGTACAAAGCGACCGCGATGTTTCATTCATCAGGAACTTTTTGTAGATCGCTTTCGCTGTAGATTTCGGGTCGTGCGGTCGCCAGCACAATCTGTGCTCAACGCGACGACAAAGAGCTCCCTTAGTATCGTACAAAGCTCTTGCGCATGATCTACAAAGCGTTTATTATTTGGAGAAAGTAGGAGAGAACTGCTTGTTCAACGGTATATTGAGGAATAGACATCGGTAATTTCTTCCATTTTTGTGCGCTGAAAGGCCGTGACAAGAAACATGGCATTGGCTCCAAGCACTTTGAAAAGATAGACTATGCATATCTGCTTTCAGTTAGCCACGAAGGCAAATGAAGAAATGCTTGTCGCAATTTTGTTTTAGGATTTCTGTGTGCCGACTTTGAGTTGTGTTTCAAATGGGCTGTTTTGGCGATGTCTGTCTTGAGGAGGCGACTAACACAATGCTTGAATGTTTCTTTTGGCAGAGGCATAAATAAACAGTGTCTAGCGTTACGTCTGACGTAACCCAAGTTACGCCCAAATCTCCGCCTTCCTTAAGTTAACGAGGGAGAAAGAGAGGAGGGCGGGGGAGTGTTAGGTCTGCGCGTTTCAGCGCTCAGTACGGGCGTAACACTAGCCACAGCGATAAATAAAACCTTAAACATGCCAATGACATTGTTATGCCGTTCTTGCATTGCATTACCACAGGCTACCGTTGGTACGGCAACGACCCTGGCGTGCGCTGAAAATCATGCATAAGAGGCGCAACACAAACTTCTGGTAGCAATGACTCACTGCACGGTAGCCTGTGACCATGCTATGCTAAAGCTGCCCATTAGTAATCACGGTGCAAGTTGATCACGTGTTCCAATGCACTAAACCCGCAATGATGTGCAGTGAGCTGCGAGCCTCTGACACAGAGATATTAATACTGTGAACGCTGCTCTACCGGAACTTGATGGTCACCATGTGTGACTCACATTTTAGGGCACCGGTGACCAGGCAAAGGCGCAAACACCACAATATTTTTACCCACCGAAAATACTATTTTGCCACAAACAGTGAGGTGACCGGTGCCCAAAACACGATCGGCTTACACAAAGCGTCAAAAGATCTGTGATGTTTCTGCAGCTTCTAAAAAAGCAACATGCTGGTTTTTCTAGTGTATGCCAATATCTCCGTTACTTCTGATGCATTCATGCATGATCATTTCGCATTTGTAGCAAATAAAATTAATTTGAGTACACTGATCAATGCCAGTGAGCAGGCGCATGGAAAATTTGTTCCTGTCTTTTCCGCCATATTGGAACTAACGCCCCACCTTCTATGGGGCATTGGAGTTGCGAATACTCGTCTAGAACGGTGTGGGAAAGGCTCCACGTTGAGGAGCTAAGCTTGTCCAAAACTGTTAAGGGGTTAAAGCATAGTGCTAGCAATATGCGGTTTTTGTCCCAAGCTTGTAGCTGGCAGACGACATGTGCTAACGGTGCCACCGGCAGCCATTACAAAATATCGGGCATGGCTTTGAACGCTGTGTGTTGTTCAATGTTTATGGAAAGTTTCCCAACTGAAGTGATCTATGCCTGATATCAAATATTTTGTGCTGCATTGTCAAGTCCAGTATAGTTTCTGTAGTGGCCTAAAGATCTTAAAGCCACCGGTGCGAGCACCTGACTTCCTTCACTGTCTCCTTCGTACAGGACAGCATGCAAATGAGACGCAAAAGGAAACTGCATGCCCTCACAACAATGTGAGGCAGCAGCACTGTGGAAGCTATGCTAGCCTTGACAATGCTGACACTTGGCTCCTTCAATTTACCTGCACTAACCTGCACCAGTGCAGAGAAATGCAGGGCAATGTACTTACGGCTGTGTTTATAAATAGGCTGTTTCCAAAAGAAATGCGCTTGTACTACCCTTCTGGACCAGTGCAGGAGGTACAGATAAATATAACGCAGCAATTGACTCAGCCTTTTGGTCAATGCTTGGTCCCAATGTCTCCACCAACAGTCTGGCTTTGGGCAAATCTGTGAACGACTACACATGAGATACATAATTATTTTGGGGTATTGACTCTCTTGCTGTTTTTGCGTGACATTTTTTTACATTACATTGCTCAACGGTCCGAGGTAGGAACATGAGCGGATGCGGTATGAAATTGGGGCTGGTAAAGTGTCAAATGTGCTTCAAAGCATTCTGTTGGGGTTTTAGAAAGCAAGGTTGATTTAAGCACCGGATTTCAAGCAATGTTTGCTTTATGTGTGTGATCCTCATACCTTTGTCACACAAACTGTTTCAACTGCCGTTGGGGCAATGGCAGGTATCTGCGACATTTGGGATTCGACTCAGTCGAATAGACCCTTTGCAAAAATCCCGCAATGAATAATGGGAATCCTCGGTAGGCCCCTCTCATCGTCTTCCCTCCCGCTACCACGTGACATATGCGAGCAGGCGCAGGTTGCCAAAGCAACAACGGTCGAGCAGGCGATTTGGTCGAGCGCTTGGAGATAGGAGAAAGGGTACCGGGTTGGCTAGCTTGCGAGGCTGCCCCTTTCTCGTCCCCCTTAGGGCGTTGGAGTTAGTGCTTGAAGCAACGGGGAGGAGGGGAGCAATTGAGGCCGGCTTCATAATGGCAGCATGGAAGGACAAACAATACTGGACAAAAATTTACTTCATATTACGAAACTTTCATCGTTCGGCTTTAGTGAAAATTTGGCTTCTTCTGCATGTCATGATCGCTCGGCCGATCCAGCCAGCAAAATCCACTAGGATTGTGTTGCCTCGATCGAGTTTTTCAATCGACCTTGCTTTCTACAGCTGCAGCGGAACGCTTCAAAGTCCGTTTGATGCTTCACCAGCCCCACCGGCTGACTACATTCCTAGCTCAAGCTGGTGCATCCTAAAAAGTGCAAAAATTGCTTGCAAACAAACATCAACTGGAAAATGCTTACGCCCTCTTATTCACTGATTTTCCCAGCGCCAGATGAGAAATCGGTCTTGAGCACGACCTCGCCAATGGAAGATTTCGTTAAACGCTGTCTAAAGGTATGTCGGACGTATCCCAATCCCAGAGTCTAAAGATACGTCTGACGTACCCGGAACCCGGAGTCTAAAGATACGTTGGACGTATCGGGATCCCAGTGTCTAAAGATACGTCGGACGTAGTCGGTGAATTGCCACTGGTCCGTGGAATGCATCCGCTCTACATTCGCGAGTCATGCTTTCTGGTACTTGCATTTACGACTAGGATAAAAAAAGTTTCGATCACCTCAAGCTTGTTACAAATCAATCCATTCCAATCGAGTTCGAGTAGCCGCAAGCCATAATCATCATCGCCCACAACAAAACAAAAAGTGTTAAGATGACAAAGAGGGTGCATGTGCTTTGCACGTGTGACCAATACTCCCACTGATCTCTACGACAATTGTTGGATCGCGCTTCCGCTTAAATTCCCGCCCCCGCGATTGAAGGGCATCTTGCTCGTAGACAATTTGTGGTTTCGCTAGCGTTGCAGGGGCAGCCGGCAGCTTGCTAAAGACACGTTTTCTACTCGTTAATCGTCATTCGGCGAAGATGTTTTTTAAGACCTTGTGTAAGCACTGAGACTTGCCGTTGAAAACACGTGGAACATTTTACGAAAGTGCAGTGCTGCAGGAAAAAGGCAGAACTTGTAAAAACCAAGTTTCGCCGGTATCGAGGCATGATCAAAGCTGAATTGGCGCGCCGAAATGCTGCATCTCTGCGTTCACACGCTTAGATACCGATCAAGAATAGGTGCCACGGCAAAGTTTTGAAGGTGTGCCGTGTGTAGATGTCTTTGCATTATATATCGGCCGCAGAGTTCTGGATCGTCCAGCTGTTCCGGCGATTTCTTATCAATAGAGGCGGGAAAACAATCTGTACGGTTGCTCTTATGCACTATTAACCATGGATATGTTCCAAATCTACACTTATTGATCACATGGCAGCACAAATAGAGCAACGCTGTGGATGTTTTAGAAGGCAAAAGTACAAGACGGCGAGATTGCAAATCTTTGACGTGTGGCCCATATTCTCATGTGCAGTCGGTTGACCAATCACAATTAGACGAGCTTTGGTCAAACTTGATGTCCCGTGCGATTGTTAATATTGAGCCAGACCACTGATAAATGATGAGGAGCTGTGTGTGCGGAATTCTGTAAACCGTCTAACGACTGAAAAATGACGTACCTTCTCCCCCCCTCTTCTCTCGTCGCCACTGGACGCTGGATCAAGCTCTTTTCTGGGCTGCGAGAGCCGAAAGTTACAATTACAGTTTTCAGTGTAAAGTAAAACGCTGCTTCAAAGGAACATATGGCTTTACGCACATCGCACTCGCAAAACACATCCACACGGCGTTGAATCTTCATCGGTATTCAAGCATGCGGAGGCACAGAGACGCAGCACTTCTGCGTGCCAAGGAAGCTTTCATGACGCCGCGAGACCTAAAGAGCCCTAACATAAGTTCCTTTTTATTAGAAAATTTGGTGCAGCTAAAACAAAACACCTTGTGTTTTGCCCGAGGATTCATTTGTTTTGCAGTGGCCATTTTTAAACATTTAGGAAAGTCTCTACTATTGGGCATTGCAACATTGCTGTAGCAATGTCAATATGCAAGAAAAAAACTAATTATGATGGCAGTAAAGGACTTTTAGCATATTGCCTGCCAAGTGCTTTAATTATCATATTTATGTACAGCAGTATATTTTAAATATGTTTAGGCTGAACAAAGTTAACACCATATTTGTTTATATAGTTCACTAAAATTCAAAAATGGGTCTAAATTTTTTTACAGAAAATAACATATATGTAAAAGAGTCAGATTATATTACACCTGATCCGTGAATATTAATGTCTAAAATTAAATATGTAAAAGATGGCCCTTTTCACAAATCGGCAATGTTTGGTGCAATAAAACCAAAGGTTATCCTCACTTATCGAACATGTCAAAATATAGCACCACTCAACAAAAGAAACTAAAAAAAAGAAAACTTATGGCACTAAAAATGTGTGGTTTTTGTTGGAATCATTTTTATTCACACTGTCAACACTGGTGTTTAGCGCAGTTGGAAAGCGAAGGTGCTGAACAGGAGCCACATCAGGTGGTGAAGAGGAAAACAATCTTTTTGTGCGTCTCAGAAGTGTTTTTATTTTTATATATATTTCATTGTAGGAGTGGAGCTATAATTATTTATGTATATTGTTCTCTAGACTGGGGAATAACATATTTTTTTATAACAGAAAGCATTGCCAATTGGTGAGAACAGCCATTTTTCATGCATTTTTAATATTAAAATTACCACTGCTCATTGGTAATATTTGTCTTACTCATTGATAACAAGCTTATTGTCTGCAAGAAACATTTTGAGACCCATTTGTATGATTTAAGTTAACTATATAAACAAATATGGTGTGATGTATGTTACCTTTATTAAGCCTAAATGCATTGAAAATATAATATGTAAATGCAATAGTTAAAGTAGTTGACAAGCAGCGTGGCGTGTTGAAAGCCTTCTACTGGTATCGATTTTTTTTACACTGACTCGTTTACGGAAAGTTTGCAATGTTGTAAAGTAAAGAGAAAGAGACTTATCGAATCCTGGCAGCAAAACAAAAACAAATATTTAGGCAAAATGTTCTAGGCAATTACTTATAGAACAATTAGACCATCACTGAATTTTTCGTTAGGATCTGTGGAGGCTGAGCTATCTCGTTGTGCGGTTTGGTGTGGAATGTCCCGGGTACAAAAAGGATTGCAATCACTAAAGAAAATACTCCAATCTTCTTGAAATCTTGATGAGAGCTCAAGTGCAAATATTTTGTGCTTCAATATTTTGAATGGGGTGGATTTAAATTGTAAGTCTAGCTTTTGCTGCATGGATGTGACAAGCTGCATTCTGAACAGAAATAAAAATACCTGCCTTTCTTTTATCTTTTATAAAGTTCAAAATTGGTTTTCAATGTTACGGTTTGGAGCAGTTACTTTAACTTGCTTATAAATTTATCCTTGCCACCAATCATTTTAGTTAGATTGTTAACTTTTGTGATTCACTGGTTTGGTGCATCTGTCATCCCTGGCAGCGATTTATTCAGATCCCCGAGCACCACCTAACACCCCTGGAGCCGCTCACAAAAGTAGCAACACCCCCAGGCTGACAATCCTAGATATACCCCTGAGCCCTGGAGCAATTGGAGATTGCCTTTTATTGAGAGACAGCTTTCAAGTCCTATATCCGCGAAAATGTTTTTACATTCATTGCCCACAGCAGCGGTTCTCAAACATTTTGGCCTAGAGCCTATTGAATTAAGAAGGTACAACCCCGATTGGGTAGAATGGGATGAGAGGCTGACTGGGTGCGGTGATTTGATGGAGCTTGATTTGATGGGCTGCTGTCGATTCTATGTAGACCCAGCATATAACCCGAAAGCACACAAAGAAAAAGGTGCACCAATGAACGGCGAAACAATTTTCATATATGTAGCTGGTCAGATTATGATTTAGCTGTTTGATATGAATTGGTACTCGCAGTTCACGATCAGGGCAAATGGTGGTGTTGCACGCTGGACACCAGGTTGCTGACACCAGGGTCAACCAAAGAATGTCTGAAGTCGTGAGTCCAGTTTAATCGACATGCAGCAGGGCAGGCGAGTGTGCGCTGAAGAGGACATGCCGTTTTGTACAGTACTGTTTTTCGATGTGAGATGGATACAGCAGGCCTTGACAAAAGTTCTGCTCGCCTTTTCGATATTTGATGCTCGTCGACGTTAAATCTTTAAAGCTGTCCTCATGTCAGCGCGGAACCTCCTGAACGCTAGGGGGACCCCTGGGCTTCCGCGGACCACAGTTTGAGGACTGCTGGCCGACAAGCTTTACATTTTCTCTAAAGTTATGAAGCTGTGGGCCATCAATTTTAACTTTAATTCATTAACTGCTCTGTGAACTATAGAAACATTTGAATCTGCTGAAATTTCGGGTGCTAATAATGTTTTTTTTTACATCTGGTTTCAGGCACCATGGTTCTCGACGCATCCAGCTGTCATCTGGGATGGGGACCTGTACAATCTGGGACCAAACATGGTACAGATTGAGGACCAGCTCCTCAAGGCCGATCACCCAGTGCATGCGATTCTGGTTGCATTCTGACTGCACTGGGTGGTCGACCTATGCTACCAACCGGCATTAAAGAAATTATATACCCTCGTGGAACTCCTGCCGGGGTTGAACGCCACAAAGGCAACCGGAATGATCCTGATGACCCTGTCGGCCGTAAAAAAATAAAATGTCTTTGCCTGAGGATAGGCAGCTTGACCTAACGTTGTTTGTTTATTTAGTGAGAATATCCGAGGCATTATTGAAACATGTCACACCTCTTCCATATCACCCCTTTTGAGTGTCAACCTCCTCTTGAGAGTGGGAAATCGCCTACTTCCCTAGGGAAAGTATTTCTTCTGTCGGCTGAAGCAAGAGAAATGTTCTCCGGGTGAGGGAGCAGTTTTTCTCCAGGAGCGAAAATGGGTGGGAAATATTCTCTCCTGTGTGTAGACCAATGATATCTCCAGTGGTGACAATGGGTGGTAAATTTCCTCCGCTGAAAGGGGAGCAAATATTTCTCCAGTGGTGAAAACATGTGGAAATTTTCTCCACTGAAGTGGGAGCAAATATTTCTCCAGCCACAAAAAAATGGTGGCAAATTTCTTCCCCTTCTGGGGAACAAAGTATCCTCCATTGGTCGAAATAGGTGGCGAATTTCCTACCCTTGTGCGGGACAAGACTTCCTCTCTTTTCGCAAATGGGTGGCAAATTTTCGCCTCTTCTGGGGAACAAAGTATTCTTCGTTTGTCAAAATGGGTGGCAAATTTCCTTCCTTTTTGGAGGACAAAAATTCCTCCCTCTGCAAAAATTGGTGGCAAATTTCCTACCATTGCGGAGGGCGAAATATCCTCCTTCTGCAAAAATGGGTGGCAAATTTCGTCCCCTTCTGGGGGACAAAGTTTTCCTCCATTTGCGAAAAAAAGTGGCAAATTTCCTCTTTCCTGAAAGAATCGAATTTCCTCTCTTTTCTGTGGGAGCAATTTTCCTCCGTCTGTAGAGCAATATATGATACATCTAGTTTCGTCCTTTTAGGGAGGAAATACTACTCCTTTTTTAGAGTGCAGGATACGTGGTACTGTGTTATTTAAGTTAGTAGGCAAACGCTCGCCTCATTAAACATACATATTTAGTTACCCATTTGTCAGATGTTTTTATTCCTGTCCATAGTAATGAGTACCTGCGCACACACGCATCGTGAGTACCGATGGAAGCTGTGCATGCGCGGTCCTTATTTTTGAAATGCCAGAGAATGCTATCTTCGAGCAGAGTTTGGCCGTTGGCTCAGTGCCACTAGCTCGGTCATGTGGTCCGCCTTGATAGTCAGAATAACCGCTAAGAACTTGGATGACGTGATAAAATGAACGATACGAGAAGCATATTTCGTTGATGAATTGGCAGCAGTGTGTTTAATGGCCGCTACGCCCGCCCCTTCAATCTCGCGCCAACTCAATGCAGGTTCCAAATAATCTAGAGGTGCAAAAGCCTTATTCAATATTTATTCTAATATCTTCCAATTAATCTCCTATACATTACACAGAAATCATTTCAAACTAAATACATATAAAGTAATATCAAAGCTATCTGGCATACACGATCGTCTTTTACGTTTAGTCTCCGAAACTAGATAATACCAAAAGCCTGTGATACTGTGAAGCTGTTATAAGCGCTACTTCTTAACATCTTGTGTTAGCTATAGGTGTAGATATTATCACTTATAAAAGGGCATTCGAACCATACATAAATGTTTCAGGTTTGGAAATAAAAGGGGCAAACGTTATGCAACGAGGGAGCTTCCTTCCGTCTCTCCTCAAAGGACATTGATTGTTGAAGCAATGAAATAATCCGGCGGGTGCTATACAAAACACTCTTGTCGAGATGAATTACATTAATAATGTATTCTAAGACTAACCAAAAACATTGTGTCTCTAATTTCTTAATAGTATTACATTATTATTTCATTGCTTAATGTTATAACGTTTTGGTTAATTGGAGTTATATATAAGCAGGTGTGATTTTTTTTTCGTTAATGGAGCATGTATAACAGAGAAGCGTATTTATACAAGGTATTTGAGGCTGCTCCTTAGGAATAATATGTATGGTTGAAATAGACCAGTCTCGTATTCTTTAAGTAAGGAAGACACACAATGATATGGAAGCCAAATTATTACTGTTTGCGCCGGATTAATCAAGCAATTGTCGATATAGTGTCAGTGCCTCGTTTTGAAACGACGACTTGCCGTTTTATGCTTAATTCATCGACTTTTTTTCTTTTTTCGGCGGAAGCTAATCGAATATGTTATAGATTGATAAAACTAAGTTTTGCCAGATAGAGCACCACACTGTTCTTTATGTCAATTCCAGTTAAACTATACGCGAATACGTTCCCTAAAACAATTCAAACGTTTACCAAATCAGCAACACGTTCGAAAAAGAAATAGGGCAGTTTCGAAAAACGAGGCCAATAACTGCGTGCATAAGTCAAGGAAGGGTTTGCTAAAAACACATTTATCATTTCCCACCATCGTTGTTCGTTCTCATGAAATGATGTGCAACTAGTTCCCTATTTCGCGAATTTCACGCAATCTTCGGTTGGTTTTTCGCCCACATGTTCCAAATTTCTTCAAAGACGAGACTAAATAATGAAAGATACGAGAGCCTTTTGGCAACCGTTTAATGGCACACTAAATATTCGCTTGGATTTTTTTTTATAACAAATGTCTAAGGTACAGCAATTGTTACAATGAGAGGAGCTGACTAAACAGCAATCCGACAGCCGTCGCCCCGAAGAGCAGTATAATACTTGACAAATGAGGTTACCTTCCTGAAACCGCGTCTAAAGTTTTTGGAATTAGCATCTTCATGTTGTAACTATCGTTAATAGCTGCAACTTTGTATGAGCGACAACAGGGCGGCACCCGCAGGATACTGAAGAGATGGAGTTCCTCTCAGTGGCTCTAGGTTACCGTTGCGGGCGCCTAGACCAAATAGCTTTGTGTGATTTCGGCTTTCGCGCTGCGATTTTTATTCCAGTCGAGTGAAGTCTTGCTTCAGCGTCTGCATCTGGTTACAAACGAGTGCGGTGCCCAGCCTTGTGCTCACTTGAGGCGAGGCAAGAGACTGCCGCCTCCTATCCTGTAGTCCAAAGTCCTCCTCATTTGCGCATATTTTTTGTATGTTTCTTTGTGTCTCATTCTTTCACTACAAGATTAAAAAATGTTTTATAATATTGCAAATGACCATTTCTCATAAAGGGTACGTACAGTTGGCAGCTAAAACTTTGTGGGGCACAGGAGCGCAGGCCAAAGACGACTGGCTGATCGTTCTGACGTCGTCCCGCGCTTCTGAGCCGACGCACCTAAACTGCCGGCTCAGTCGCACGTGGAGTTGCAAAACAGGAGGCAAGTTTCACATTTTATTTTTTACCGGTGCACTTTGTAAATATGCATCAAATGTAGTAAGTTTTAGTGTGTATTTATAATTTTTTGCGGCCGAAAAGCGAATCCGACTGCTACAAATATGACGCGGTCAGTGCCGGCGCAGCGTGACTGTAATTGTTTCTTGCTCGCAGAAAAAGATAAAAAGAAATAATGGGCCTACAGGCCTTGGGCCTAATGACCTACAAGCCGGTCTAAGGGTCGTTAAATCTAATGTGCTTTCATGTGCACGCTAGTTAGATCTGCTGTGACCTGCTGCGACCGTTCGCTCGTACTGGAGCAGCCGGCGGACGGTACGCGAACAGCGACGGCACCGCATCGTTCTTCAAAGACGCGTGTTTGGTGGAGAACCCCGGAGCAGTCAGCAGCCGCAGATCTCGTGCTTTGGTGTCTGGCGTTAAGTGCTGGGAGCAGAGCTTCGCGTTGGAGATCGGAGTTCACGGTCTTCCGAAGTCTATCCGGCGAACTGCACCGACCGACACCTTGTGCCTCTTCCGGTCTCTTGGGACCTGGTGGAACCGCAGCTCCGCGTTGCGCACACGATGGTTGGTGCAACCCACAGCACTACAAGTCCTGCTGGGCATTGCTCAACGCAAGCCTGGTCAATTTCTCCGGCTCCACGACAAGCGCGTGAGTGAGCAGCACCGCTTCGCTCTCTTCCGTGCGGTCGCGGAAGCTATGCTGCAGAATTGCCAGGAAGCAAATCAGAAGAGAAAAACACAGAGTAACGACTTAAGCACCTCTTGCCGTTAGCAAAACCGCAGAATGCCGCGGGAAACATAGCGTCGGCGGCGTCCGTACGAAAGCATAGGACGAAACCTACGTCACTGTCCACTGTTGCTTCACTAGCTCACCCGGTGCCAGCGTTGCTCACCCGTTGTCGGGCCGCTAACCGAGCCGGTAAAACATTTCTAATATTGGCTTTAATGGGATTGCGGCGTGGACTTGACGTGATATCTTGGATATTACCGTATTTTGACCCCTAGAGCGATATCAGCCATTTCTATAGGTTTGACTTTTTGAGTGGAGTTGCCTTTTAACGATAAAAAAATTGCGACCGCCACTATCCGCATTGATTTTGGTGTCATTAAAGGTCGTCCTGCGTTGCTCATATTTTTGTTTTTGAACCTATCTGCCTAATTTTCTGTCATTATTTATGTTTTCCTTTAGATTTTAATTTTAACGGTGGGATAACAATTCAAGCCCGTAGATTCTCTAAAACATCATACTTGATATAGATTAAATAATTACTTGAATAAATTATAATTAAAACTTCTGCTTCTACGTTGATTCTCGAAGAAATGCGTCAGCAGTTCGGGTAGAGGTTAGAGTATATCAGAAAGCATGGTGAAGGCAGCCCCTCGGCACTTTTCCGCGGGTTCGGCATCCCCGAATCTCCTCTACTCCTTGGTGCAAGCGTATCAGTTCACTTAGCGTGTGCGTGAAGGACTTGCACGCGTTGCGCGTAATATGATATAATTATTTCGTTGTGAGTTTATTCACCACGAACGTATGTTTTATCCTGCCGCGGATAGATCATGCACGTAAATGTCCTGTGAAACGTGAAGTACTCCTCATATCTAATTTTTTATAATATTATGTACACGGGGACTGAAGGACAAACCT
>JAZHYW010033710.1:0-16420 GCA_037355805.1 Ixodes ricinus | reverse complement strand
TTACGTATTGCTCAAAGGCGCAATCACAAGCCAAGATTTGCGATATTATGTGTTTGCCTGTGGGCTGTGTGGTTGTGGTTTTACCCTGCTCTGGAACGTTTACCCTGGAATGCTCACGTTTCAAAGGCTCACGGTCTCCCGAAACCGAAACCAGATCAGCGGAGATAATCCCGCCTTGTGAACTCCGGAGTGACGGAAGCAATAAGTTGTCGAAAGCCCGTTTTTAAGGTTTTGAACCTAGTAAACAAAATTAATATAATTAAACTTAGTTGTTTGTTTGCAGGCGGACATATGTAACACAACAATACATTCTCTTTTCCCAAACTAAAGATAGTAACACTCAGTCCGCCGTGTATGGCAGCAGCTTCTTCGCTGCTGGCAGCAACGGGCGGTTTTCTGAATGGGTTACACGCGGTGAGCGCGGTGAGCCGCGTTCCCCTTTCCCCTTTCCCCCTCATTAAACAACCTGCTGACCTTTATCAATTTTACCGCCTATTAGCTGACTCAGTTTTCTTCGTGCTGTGTGAAGAGCTACGGAGCTACGATAGTTCTTTGAATTTGTTTGAATCAGCACATTTTGATCATTTTGATCGACAAGTTTGAACTATGTTCGTAAACTGTTGCTAGGATCAGTCTTCTACAAGACCTGCGCAGTGAAGAGAAGATGCCACCTCAGCGGCGGGCATGTTCCCTGTGCGGGAACACAGCACCGCACAGACTGTTCCAAATTTCCCGTCAATCCTTACAGGTGAGTGTCACCCCCGCCCGTTTTGATCTCACTGAACACTGTACCTTTGTGTGTTCGTGTATCAGTCGTACTGCATTGGCCGAGGTGTTACTCTACATGCAGCGGAGACACCATGTGCCCCTTGAGACAGACTAGCTTCCCACTGTCCAGCATTAATACAACACAGCGTAAACGGTGGCAGGCTAGCAGACGGTTTAGCTTTTTACCTATCTGCCTTGCCTCGCACGCTGCCATGTGCGCACCTTATCACAACAAATTTTACATTCAATTTCTGGTTGTCTTCTCAACGCATCCGGCTGAATGCAATACCAAATGCCCCCGATCAAAAACACAACACCTGACGCCGGGCCAAAAAAAAAAAAAAAACGCTGTGGCTAGCGTTACGTCCGGACGGAGCACTGAAACGCGTATACACTAACCCCCCCCCCCCCGCCCTCCTCTCTCTCCCCCGTGAACCTTGGGAGAGAGCGGGAGATTTGGACGTAACTGGGTTACGTCCGGACGTAACGCTAGACACTTCGAAAAAAAAAAAAAAAAGCATCCTCATTTTAGGCACAGCTTTGGTAACTTCTTTAGATAACTTCGTTGGTCATAATATGACATATGTCACGTTTGTGCCATAAAGTTCTCAATCAGGCTGGTGGATTTACATGCATTGTCCGTTTCATTCAACTTGCCTACAGCTTCTGGCGCTTATAGAAAAAGCTAAACTAAAAAGTGAGCAAGTAGGCGATGGTGTGTAAAAAGAGTAAAGGGCATGGAGGAAGCTTGTAGTCACCGCTGTCCTAAACGAACACGTTCAAAGTTGATAGTCCGGCATTCTTCGTATTTCTATTAATAAAAGTAGAATTCATCATACTCGAGACGTCGTAGTGAGCATTTGGCCAATCGTGGAAGGTCGACTGAAGCTGACGCTCTTGGTCGTTCAGGCCGTCAACAATTCATTGAACGCCATATACGAGTGCGCTGTTCACTGCGCGTGCTCCTAATGAGCTCGTGAGTGTGAGCTGCTGCAGCCCGCAATCTCGATGATGTGAAATGCAAGTTGCATAAGGATTGTGGATGCTCGCCTCGGCACACACTCGGCAGCTGCGGACTCAGTTATGGCCCCCAGTGAACACTTCCTAAAGTCGGTGACAGGTTAAGAATTCAGTAGATGATCCACCTCCTGCACGAGGCGCGTTGCCTTTCGCTGGGCTCTTGAGTGCGCGTGCAACAGAAGTGTTATCAAAGGCAGAAGGCTTGCGCTGGGGGCAGATAGTCTGATGGGCTCTTTACCCGCCACCGACCATAGTTGTAGCTGCATTCTTTTTCTTCTATGTTAGCGGAGTTCGATGCAGGCTTTATTTATGCTAGGATATTTGTTTACCTGTATTGGCATACTTTGCACAAACAAATATACCGACCCAGGTGAATTCTAAGTGGATTTATTGTGCAAAGCCTGACCGTTTCGGTTTCTTTCCGTTTTGGGTGTAAGCGGACCTGGGGGAAGAAACGTTTGTTGTGATGGTCTTACCGACTTTTTCACGTGGTTCCATCAGGTTACAAGCTTGGGTGGAGGCTGTCGACGAAGAGCACATCACCAAGGGAGTGCAGACAGGTCGCCCCCAGAGATTCGCTCTGTGTGAAAGGCATTTCACCGACACCTGCTTCACGAGCACGTTGAAGACGTTCCTGAACAAGTATGCCGTGCCGAATGTGGAGTAAGTTCTAATGGGTTCACGTGCTTTTCTCGGATCCTTCCAGATGCCCCAAGTGCCATGCTATGGGTTGAGACGGTTTGCTGTTCGAAAAACCAGTCGCTGCCTGCATGTCCCACATTTTATGTGGGAAACTGTGCTCTGGTTCATAAAATGCAAATGGGTCCCCAGTCCAAGCACAACAGATTAATGCAAGATTAAAAAAAAAAAAAAAATATATATATATATATATATATATATATATATAAATATATATATATATATATATATATATATATATAAATATATATATATATATATATATATAATACTGTCCAAGTTTTTCCTTTTTGTTAATTACCTAATTTTCTCAAAGTTGGGAATCACTCACAATTTGCAGAAAATTGGTCATGTGAACAGATTGCATAAGAAGTTAACACTTTAAAGATGGTACCGACTTAAGCATCAGTATAAGTGTGTGAAAGTGCACATTTATTAGATTGCACGTAACTTTGTGTAGGTTCCCTCAATAATATATTTGAAATGAAATAAGCCATAAGCTGGAATGCACACCTACATGGACATTTTTATGCCTCACCTAAGTTCATTGATAACTCCTTCAGAGGTGAGCCGGATCATATTATGTCTTGACGCTTCTGCGTGTTCGCGCTGGTGACTGCTACGTTCACACTTTCATTTGCTGACACACAAAAAAAAAAAGCCTCTCATCTGCAAATCAGGTCTTTATCGCTGGTTTAAACTAGTGGAGTATAAATACACCAAGGGAAGCAAACTTGCCAGTACAAAATGTGCCACACTAAAGCAAAACTTTTTAACTTCTTGTCTCTTTGTGTGTGTGTGTGTGTGTGTGTGTTTTTTTTGTTTTGTTACAACCACAGTGTTGGTGGGCATGATGCAGTCAATTAATTTGAACACTAAAATTGCTTGCGCTTGGCTGCAAAATTCTGGCCACACCACCAGTGACCATTTATTGTTTCCTTGAGAATTGAACTTGAGGACAGCATTAGTAAAGCACACGGAATTAACTAAATGCAAACATTACAGTCGAACCCGTTTATAACGAACAGCAGAAAACGCTATGTTCAGTTCGATATAGCAAAACCATTTACAACGAATTTCCTCAATGCGTTTGTTCTAAGGCGAGAGCTTCTCTTTCTCTCTCATCTCTTCGCTTCCATGTTATAACAAAGCGCTAAAAAGTTTTTTTTTTTTTTTTTGGCATGAGTGCAGTGTTTGTTCCTTTAGCTTATCTCCTCTTTTCAATCACTTCTCTTCGTAGGCAACCGCTTTGGGATGCACTTTTTTTGTTCTGTGCGTGCGTGCAGTGTTTTTTTAAGCTTTCTTCCCTTCTGAATCGCTTCTCTTTGTCAGTTTGGTTCGCGGCTTGAGCTTTTGGAATTTTCTTTCTTTCCAAGATTTTCCTTGGGGGAAGGGTCAGGCGAGAAGACGATTGTTT
Organism: Ixodes ricinus; assembly: GCA_037355805.1. Lineage (NCBI taxonomy): Eukaryota > Metazoa > Arthropoda > Arachnida > Ixodida > Ixodidae > Ixodes > Ixodes ricinus. The sequence goes on along the minus strand of JAZHYW010033710.1, from coordinate 12,516 downwards.
GCACGTTTTGGAAGCCTTCCCGGGGGAAAGAGTTCGATGTAGCCAATATGTTGTTCGTTATAAAAAGTACTTTTTACATGCATTTTTATTTAAGTTTTCAGTGAGTTCGATTAACACAATAATTCGCTCTACGTGGGTTCGTTCTAAACAGGTTTCACTGTAATACACCTTTTGTAATTCTGGAAAGCAATAGTTATAGTAGGTGACAGGTTAAGAATGCAGGAGAAGGTCCTCCAGTGTGTGGAGAACCTTTCGTTCTGCACGTGTCTGATGCAGAAGGCCAATGAGTATGTCCCGGAGGCAGAGCTTTTACTGCATTCTTAACCTGTCACCGTGTATATGTAGCTTACCTAAAGCTAGCCACCCTATGTATAGAGATTTGGGGTTTTATGTATGCTCCATTCACAAAGTTTCGTACCTGCAAAAAAAATGACCGCATCTCCACCTGGTGAATGATGTTGATTGGGGCGAAGCTCTGGTGGTGCTGATGATACTGATTTTGTTCATAGGTAGTGCTGATGGTGCTGATTTTTTTTATTGCTCATAGGTAGTGCTGAGTTCCGGGTTGCGTTTCGATTTCATTATTACAGTTTTATGGTCGGTGAAATGCAGAGCCAGTGGTTCTTCTAGCGGATCCATTCATTTGACCGCAGCGCCCTCTTGTCTATAAACGTTGAGCCAATGCATGCAAAGTTTAACGCGATTATGTACGCATTTGACCGCAGCCCTCTCCTGTATAGACGTTGAGCGGCTACATGCAACGTTTCATCCATGACATCCCCAGCTCTTGAGTTACTACCACATCTCAGAGCCCCCTACTCGATCACCGCAGTTGTGGCCGAGTGGTTAAGCCGATGGACTAGAAATCCATTGGGGTCTCCCCGCACAGGTTCAAATCCTGTCGACTGCGCAAACATTTTTTCGTTTTTTAAGACAGATGGGACGGATGGACGGACAGACGGACAAGGCTAGACCCTAAGGAGCTTCGCCCCTAATATTCAAAAGTTCTAGCCTGTGCCAAATTTTTGAGATATTGATCTCACAACAACAAAATAAAAAGGCAGTTTATAGTATCCTAATTTGTGAAGAGAGGCAGTCAAATGCGACTGCCAAAAGACAGCCGGTACCCTGTTTCTAAGCACCGCTTGATTCTTGTCTTTGGCTCTCCTAGAAGGTATGAAACTGTACCTCAAATATTGAGAAGCTGTGGGACATTTTAATCAATGGAAACAACTTAAATGCCATCTTCAAAGGACACTGAACATGGTACATGAAACCCAATCACTGGGGGAATACAGATTTATAAACGAGGCAAGCTCAGACACTACCTCCAAAGACTGCATTTACCGTTGAACCCTCCCCTAGCTTAACGAGAAGTCTGAAGATAAGCTAACAACTCGATGAAAATGATAATAATAGTTATGTTGTGTGTATGTTCATACAGCCAGAAATTAGTCAGCCCCAATGGAGCGTCTGGTGTCTCAGCTGTGGATGGGAAATTTAGCCAGTGCAGTACCACCGTTAGCCTGGGTTCTTTAACGTGCACCACGCAGTAGTGATACAAGACCGCATGCCGGTGCAATGTTCATCCAAATTGAAGCGGGCAGGGGTGGGAGTTGAATGCAGGATCCTTAGGTTTTGCAGCACGAGCTTTCACTACACATGCTCCAAGCTGAGGTGCGCTAACCCACTCAGCCACCGATCCCCCTCAACTCGATAAGAAAGTGCGTCACGAAATCGCAAAATGATAACTCTCCCCCCCCCTCCTCCACAAACACTGTACTACTCTCCTAAAATACTGATCATGCTCAATTAAAACCAAATCCTAAAAAAAAAAAAAAATTTGAAATACTTTTTTTTTGGGTGGTGGGGGGGGGGGGGCGAGGCAGGGCAGGGGGTTGTTAAGCCAAAGAAACCAAAAGTTTATAGTTAGCTTAGAATTGTTTTCTTTTACTTTAGCTTATGAATTGGGGTGAGAACTTAAGAAGCAGTGAGTGCCTCTGCATACTTCTTGATGAGACTATATTGAACCTAAATTTTACGAACTTTCTGTAGGGTGCTTTGGCTGACATGGAATTTATCTAAAAACATTTGTTCCTAGTAATTCAATATCCAGTAACCACAGGCAACATTGCCTGTGGAAGCAGAAAAGATGAACAAAGTTTAAATGCTTTGTGTCATGATTTGACATGTTTTACAACAGGATTGTTGGGTTGCTATTTTCTCTTGGCTATGTTCCATCGGTGTGTGTGCAATAAACTTTATTGGTGCCTTTCCATGGCTTCACAGAAATGCAGACTAACCTCCCGCTGTCTAAACACAAACGTCTAGTTTTTGCACTCGAAACTCGGGGAAAGTCATCAGTATGTATTTCAACACACAAAATATGTACCTTAGAGAATTTGTGATGACCTCTATACTGTAAACAACTTAATTTTAGCGTTGGCAAAACTCGCAACTCTGAAAAATATTGCAAAAAAATTGTCTCGTGAATATATCATCCCACGGTAACGAAAACATAGCGTATCACTCCAAATTTCTAAATATTCCAGAAACCCACACTTTCCGAAATGTGCAAAACATTCAGCTTGTGAAAATAAAGTTGTTTGCAGTATTTAATAGCCCTACTAATGCAGGATGTTTTAGTATTTTTAACCTGAATATTTAGAGATTGTGGTTGTTTCTCTTTTCTTGACACCCCTTTCTTTTTATCATCTTTTTTTTTTTTACAGTGACAATTTACAAAAGAATCTCAACTTTAAATGTCATCTATGGTATTATTTCTTTTATGTGGTACCTCTCAGTTGCAAGCTTATGTGTTCAATCTGTCTCTTCTGTGTCAATATAATACCCATGCAATTTATGTTTTTTTTTCTTTTACAGTGTTAAAAACCCTGGACACAATGAACAACTGCTACAAGCTGCAGATTCGTGGTACCGAAAAATGCAGTTGGCTAAAATGAGACCAAAGTGAGTTGTCTAATGATAATGACGTTGCTAAGAGGTATGCTAGAAAGAATTGCAACCTGATATTTGTGGCTGCATCAACATGCGCTTTCGTATGTGACGTGGTCCCATTGCCTGTGGTATTTAGAGACTGCAATTTATCCTGAAAGGAACACTTTATGATGTTCAAGAAAGGCATGTTTTGGCAAGCTATTCAACTCTGCATTGATTGAAGGTCAATGTATAAACATTGGCATGCCTCAGATATCCAAAATGTTTGTTTATTTGTTTACTCTTTACCAATTTTTCGTGAAAGGTAAGACAAAGTAGTGCCAGGCATGGTTCATGAAAAACTGGCAGAGCTGTGATAAACTTTGCTCTTTCCTTTCTATGGGATATCTAGCTTTGATAAAGCAAGGGGCTATATTAAAAAAAGCTACCTTCTCTATCATAGTTTACTGCTTCATAGACTTAGTTCACTTGTGCCTGAAGGAACGCAAGATTCCGAAACGATGCATTGATATTTTATTTTCTTTGCTTCAGCACCATCGGGACGAATCAGCAGGAAGTTTCTGAGGGGACCCCTGATCCCAAGGAACCAGTACAATCGGAAAACTGGTACATCTTTGGCCATTACTTTTTGAAACTTGGGCATTATACAGGATGTTTCACGAAAGGTGGACAAATTCGATATTGCGTAAAACTATGCATCGCATTAAGAAAAGGCTTGTGTCGTTTTGGTCCTACGCCAGGGGCTTGTTAATAAGGAAAATTATTAAAGCTTGGGATAAATAAAATGTTATATTTTTCGTGCAAATAATTTTTTGAAATATTGAGTTTATGGGCATGGTTTTATTTGAAACTTGATGAGCATCTTCTAAAAACACTGAATAAAGAAATTGGAGTGCGATAAAGCACACGCTGCATTTTACAGCTTTTGAAAACCGCAAAACTTTAACGGGTTTTAAGTTTCGCTTTCAACTGGAGAGCTTCGCACCGACGGCACCGCACCCTGTGGAGAATTAGTGCAACCTGCCTCTGCTGCGTTGCACAAGGACAGTGAAGCAGTTGTTGGTTGTTTTTTTTTTCTGCACGGGGCGCGGTGCTGTTGATGCTGAGAAGCGCTCTGATTGCAAACCGAAACTTAAAAACTCGTCAAAGTTGTGCTGTTATTCAGAAAGCTGTAAAATGCAGCCCGTGCCTTCTATTGCGCTCCAATTTTTTGTTGAGTGTTTTTCGATGATGCTCAGCAAGTTTCTATATGAAACCATGCCCTTAAATTCAATATTTTAAAAAATAATTAGGCGAAAATATTTACCAGTTTAATTATCCCAAACTTTATTAATTTTTCTAAATAGGCCCCTGGCCTAGGACCAAAACGACACAAGCCTTTTATTGGTGCGATGCAGATTTTTCGCAGTATCAAATTTGTCCACCTTTTGTGAAACACCCTGTATATGCTGCATATGAGGGACGGTAATTCCAAGGGGCCATCGATTTATTGGTCCATTTCAATTGGTTATTTGAGAGAGTTCATCGTTGCATTCCACAAATGTTATCAAAGTGAGGATCTATGTTTCTGAAAATATTTGAGGGACAACCGAAAATTTGAGGGACAACCTGAAAAGGTTTAAAAATAAAAATTGCCATTGTCCTAGGGAAGGGAACTGTTTCTATCGAAGTCAGTAAAAGATTCTGGCAGATTGCCCGTCTGCTACAATTTTATGTATCTGATTGTTTTGTTTTCGCTTTTTCTTTTTCTGCGAGAAATGCAGTCAAAGTGGGGCAAGAAGTCCACGCACAGCCGAAGAGGAAGAGATTGCACTTAGGGCAATAATGAACTACGGAGTTTCATCTTTAATATGTCCTTCACTCTCACATATTTGTAATATAAGTTTAAGCACCGGCATTTTCCCGGAGAAAAATGAAAATAGTGTAAGTCTGGTATAATTCACAAAGGTGGTTCACGCAATAATTTAAATACCTATAGACCTATATCTGTGCTTTTTAATTTTTCTAAAGTAGCTGAACGTGTCATATACAAACATCGGGTTGAGTTTTAGGATAAACATAACATTATTACAAGTCACCAGTATGGATTTTGAAAATCAACTGAAATGGCACTGCTAAATATAAAAATAAATATATACTGTAAACGACTTATTTTTCGCGGGCTCAATATTTTATGACTTCGGTCAAAGCTGAAGTTTTGCAATAATTCGCGGGTTCTAATTTTCGCGACGCAGTGGGATCTCAATATAGATTCCAATGTGTTTACATTTTACCGGAATTGTTTGCTGGACCTATCTTTTGCAAAGTGTAGGCGATTCACGAAATTCGCAAAAATTAGGGTCCTTGCGTAAAATTAAGTCGCTTACAGTATATTGGACCACATAGAAGATCATTGTTTTACACTAGGAATATTTTTAGACTTCAGAAAAGCCTTTGATTCCATAAAATATGACATCCTACCTGGAAACTACCTCTATATGGAATAAGAAGTACTGCATTACATTACCCGTTTAGCTGTAATATACACAAACTCAGCTCTGTTACATCACGGCGCAATGGTGGCGCGTCGAGCGCACTTCTGGTCTGGGGCTGTGGGCGGAAGTCACCATGCGAGACGTGCATTCCTCCATTATTTTTGAAGAAACCAGACAAAAACCTGCCTTCTTGTCAGAACACCGCCAACTAGGGCTGTGCCAAAAGCGTCAGGAAAGGTTTGAAGGTCAGTTTTCATGTGTTTTCTGCCTGCTCGGTTCATCCGAGAACGTGGGTGGGGCCATGAAAAAGGAAAACCAGACGCCGTCGAACCACAATTGCTTGTGCAAGAAGCCCTTTGGGTTGAATTCACAGATACTTGTAGTCGTCAGATTTATTTATTTTGTTCCAACGTGAACACTGGAAAACCTCAAAGTTGTTCAAACCACCTGCGGACTACGTTCAGTGCGTCTTCAGTTCGAACGGCCGCCTGATCGTTCGAACTGTCGTCTGCTCTCAAATGTTTCTGCTTGTTGTCTGCTCGTTCAAACGAAAGGGGCCCGTAGATTGAACGTCCGGTCAGTGCGATAAGAAGTATAAGTGCAGGACTCAAAAGACTTTTAAGTTTGAAGATTGGTTGGAATAAATAGTCGGTGTAAACAGTAGATACAAACATATGTTGATAATTGTTAGCAGTGGACACCACCGACTTCGTTATGCCTGATTCGCCTGGTCAGATTCTGCTTGCGATTTTCAGTATCGACGTCAACCATCTCAGCTACGGTTCACGCTTTTGCAGCCCGAGCGACGTCGGGGACTGAAAATAGCGAGCAGAATCTCAGCGTGCAAATCAGGCTTTAGCGTCCATTCTGCGGCGTCCCTCCGGAATGAATTGCCGCATGTCACATTATTCGAGCGAAGTTTTGCGGTGTAACCAGCCTCGTTAATTTCGCTGAGGCCGCCACAGTAGTCAGACATTGCCAGGAAAACATAGAATCGACCCTTCCAATTGTGAAAAAAGCACGGGGACTCACACTCAATGCCGACAACATCGCATTATAGTGCTTTGTTTACGGGCGACGGCGAGCTTTTGCCCACACTCCATCGCACATGCGCGGCGCCGGTGGTGTCTGCTAGGGGCGCTCCGGTTTGTTTGTAAACATGAGTTGGTCTATAGTGTAGTAACCAATTTGCACTTTGTGCACATTCTTTTATGTCAAATTTGCAGGCCTGCTGCCTTTCTGTTTTGTTGGTGGTTGGTGCCTCGTCAGGTGATCTCAATCACCTCTTGTCCTAAACGCCTTAACATCTGTGTCAAAATAAAATATCTCAATCAACCCCCAAAAAAAAAAAAAATGGTGAGCTCATGAGGATGTTTAAGGCTCACTTTACTCTTTTTCTTCCAGCGTCGAAGTGAAAAGTAGCGAGCAAGACCTCTCTTCGGCGGCCGCTGACGGAGCACCGTGTAATGACAGGTCAGTATGACGTGGCGTTAATTTTTTTTTCCTTCTTTTAAGGTCTTGTTTTTGAGTCATGTTTATCTACGACAGAGTTATGCTCCAAGCCCCGGAACAGGAGCTCGACTTCTCACTACGAGACTTAGCTTCTTATCAGGACTTGAGGATAATTCCTGCATTGCGTTTGGGCGGGGTCTGTGACTGCTGCCTGTGACTGCTTACCAGTCACAGGCAGCAGTCTGTGACTGAATGTCACAGACTGCTGACATTCAGTCACAGCTGCCTGTGGCTGCTTACCACGAGAGGGCACGCTGGTTGCATCTATTAGATCGCCCCCAAACACTTCTCATCTGCATTTAACTACTAGACTAAAAGTTTTACAGTGGGGGTGCTCAATTAAAAATTAGGCGGGCCAAAATTATGTTTATCGAAAACTGTGCTGGGCCGCACCTAGTGCGACGTGTTGCGTATTTTGGCTGCGGTCAGGCTCCCGATATCAGGTGTCATTGCACTCGTTACTGTCTTTAACACATCTCGCAATGCCATGTCAGTCATGGCAGATCGAAGGCGGTTCTCGTTGAGAGTCATCAGTGAGAGGGTCTGCTCACAAACATACGTGCTCCCGAAAAGTGACGACAGATTCAAGGTGTGGTCCACCAGGTTTCCGTACTTGTTCTTGTCCAGGTTTTTGTTGAGCTCATGCAGCTGAGATAGTCTTCAGTGCTGGTGGACACTGGAGGTCAATGAGCTCTAATTGCATCGTCAGATCGGAGTCCTCCAATCTGACGATGCAATTCCTAACCATCCCAACAGGAAGGGAGAGGCTTGAAAGCCTCCGTGGTGAAAGAGGGAAGGGGATCTGTTGAGAGAGAGCAAGAAGTTTTCGCGTTCCATGTACAGAGATGTTGAGACAGAACCACACCATGAACAGGGACGGCTGCACATGCTGTTTTATTGTTATCAGCGGGATTAGTAGAGAGAGAAAATTTGAACCAAAAATCGTAGTTCCTTCGCCAAAGACATGAGAAAAGTAGGTCAGAGGGTTTCACTGCTGCTTGGCAAGTGGAGCGGGTGCTCGGTGGATTGAATGGTATAGTAAGCAACACTGTGCTGAGCAGAGCCGCGAGCCGCTAAAAAGCGCGTCCAGGCCGCATGTTGTGCACTCCTGTTTTACAGTATTTGCGAGTTCAAATCCATGCACTATGGATAAGAAACGGTCGCTCATAGTGTTGTCAGAATTATTTCGAGCCCGTGGTAGAAGAATGATACGCAAGATAAACGCAGACGGGAAGTGTTCCAGGGCTGCCCGATAGATGGCGCTAGCGTGTTCTAGTTCGAGCAGTAACTCGGAGGGTGGGGAAAGGAAGAGATCCCTCGGCAATGTTCAAGACTTCAGGGGTAGCGAGTTTGTGCGCCCATTTGCGCCTAAGGGGCAACCAAAACTCAGACAGCGAAGGTAGAGAATCAGAGTCATCTGTCTGTGTCACCTGCATTTTTAGTCTTTCCGCCTCTTGGTGCGAATTGGCTCTTCCAGGGGGGACATGGGCCTAAATTTTAAATTTGTTTTAAAGAATTTATTTTTCAATTTTGATGTTTTCAGTTTTAGAAACTAATTATACACCCTTACACCAAATTTGATAACCATACGGCAAATATTAACGTTGATATAAAATATTTTCAACACATTGTGAGGCAGTAACAAAGTAAAGGAGTTCAATGTTTGAAGGCACTTTTCTCAGTTCCCTTTTTTGCTGCAAATTTCATACGAAGGAATCTTTCGTTCAAAGGTGAAAGTATTCTGATACCACAATCAACATGTTTCTGAAATGAAATTTACTGGGGAATCGGGCTATCTACTTTATTTTGTTTTAAGTTGAAGTCCTCAGTGATAAAAAACCAAGTTTTCAAAAGTTGACATAGGACAGATATACATCTCATATTTTGAGGTAATGACTCTTCCTGAAATATTTACATTTAAGTTATTAAAACTAGATAGCCCGATGTCCCATATTCCCCACGTTATATTCAAGCAGTCAAAACGGTGCTTAATAGCTTCATCTGCATATCATAGATTTCTTAATGAAGAGTGACACATTATCTTATGCAGGTATGTAAATTTGTCCTAGAGAGCTGAAAGTTTGCACAGTACACCTACATCTGAAGCTAAATCTACCCTGCGAATTTCATTCCGATCACTTGAGTAGTTCAGAAGTTCGACCTCTAGCCAGTGTCCCCCTTAAACTGCGTGTGTTTCAAGTTTCTGTGCGACGTAATTTGACGAGATGTTTTTCCCCAAGCATCGCCAGCCCCCAAGCGTTGCCAGCGTGGACGGGCCGGACTCCCTGAGGAATGTCGGCAAGAGGCCGAGTCCACCATGGAGGGGAGGAGGAATACCTGGAGCCCTGCTTCTACTCTTTTCATAAGTCCCCGGGCATTGAAGAGGAAAAAAGGACAGAATGAGTAGGTGGTAGTTGCTCTCTTTTCGCGAGTGAGGATCCGAAGTTTATGAATTTTCTGTCTTTCAAAGTAAGGTGGTGTTTAGAATTCAAGATGTTTTACCCGAAGATATATAAAGATTTAGGCTTTACTGCAGCGCCAGCTGTACTGGGCTTGCTGCACTGGGCGAGCGTCGTATTGCCAAAAAATGAACGGAGCGTGCGCACATTTATTGTGGGTGGCTTTGGCACCGGGAGAAAGCGAGTGCAGCAGCGATACGCTTGCCCTTTCGACGATAATAGTCGCAGTTGAGACGCAGCGCGTTCGGCCAATCACGATTGTGCTGGGAGTCGTGCAATTGCATTCTTCGCCAACTGCTCTTTCTTGCCTTCGGTCGCCCGTTCCCTCGGCTCTCTAAGCCTTTGTGCGCGAGAATGGGGCAGCCGAGCATGCGCCGGAGCAAGCTGTGGCTACTCGACGGCATAAACACGCCCGTGAGAGAGAACGCTGTCTATGTGTAAGCACCGACGTTCTCACCATGGGTGTTAGGATGGAACAAATTCGACGTCAAAATCATGCTGTGCGTAAAAGTGAAGCGGCATGTAGAGGAGAATGTTACCGAGTGAAAAATGGACACGCCGGTGCGACCAAGCAATTTGTGCGGCGCGTCCGCGAGAACGTGTTTGGCGCTAGCTGTTCTCCGTGTGATCGGTCGTAGTTTATGCGAGACACCGCACGACGCAACATCGCTCGAAATTTCCAGTCAATCACGACGCAATGTCATTGAAATGTCGCACCAGCTGACACTGTTCATTCGCTTCACGTCGCATGATCATCCGTGCAGATTTTTTTAGTTATGCGACTTTTTGTGTTGGAAACCCACTACAGCTTCGAGAAAGCTGTCAAATTCACTTGACAAGAATAGTTGTAGAACTGCCAGAGGTTTCTTGTAGGCAATTTCTACTAAAATAGTTGTGTCCGCTCAGTAGAAGAGGATGCCATCTTCCTGATGGCCTTCTGGTGGGGCTTTGTACCTGAAAGTTGGAGAACTACTGTGTCACTCTTCAAACATGAAAACTACAAGATTAGGCCAAGTTTAGCAAGTTTGTTTGTCATCTTTGATCTGGTATAATGGTTTCGAATAGCATTTGTTGATACATTATTAGGGTGACCAGACGTCCCGTTTTGTGCGGGACAGTCCTGTTTCAGGTCCGCTTCTGCCGTCGCGTCTTTTGTCCCAATAATGGATCATGTCCCGTTTTCGCAGAAGTGCGTAGTTTCGAAATTGGCACTAAGAGAGTTGAAGCAAGCCGAAAATATGCCTACTCGTTACAAGTATATTTTACAAAAAAAAAAAAAATCCGTAGGTAATTTAAAATATTTATTTAGAAAGTAAAATTTAGAGCTGTTCTTGCCCACAAACACCTTTTCTTTTGCGAAGACGCGTGTGTAGAAATATTGTTTTTTGTTACTGGATATAGCACGCATGTAGGATCATGGTTGACAACACTAGACTATTTTTCGAAAATGGCGAAGAAACGCACGTGTGTGTTCACCGGTGTACCCTTGTCAGTAAAAGCATTGAAAAGAAACTAGAAGATTGGAAATCTTCAGGTATTACAGTCTGTGAGAGATGGGTGCAAGTCTTTAAAGAGGTGAGAACAGAAAATGTATGCTGCGCCGAGATTTCCCGGTGTCATGGAACTGGCTCTGTGCTTCCTTGGAACCACGGCTCCAGTGGAGCGCGTCTTTTCAATTATGAACTTCATGTGGGTATGCTAGAAGTCTCGCCTTCTTGTCTCAACCTTGCGAGCAATGCTACTTGTGCGATTGAACTTCCCATATAAGGGCGCAGACTTTACAACCAAGTCTTGCAGGATAAAGTCCTGCTTAGTAAACCTTAGTCGTCGGCAAAATACGCCCACAGCATCGAAGGACACGAAGCAGGACCTTCCAAATGAGTGCATGCAACTGAACTCTGAGTGTGACTGTTTCCTAGGGCTTAGTGCAATATGGTAACGTTTTAAAATAAGAGCAGTTATTTCATTAATTTTTAGGGGCAAAGCTCCCTAGGGGCCAGCCATGTCCGTATGTCCGTCCGCCGTAGGCTGGCGTCGGGTGCTCCTGCTTCTGCTCGTGAGATCACGTGCTCACGAGGATGTGAGCAGGTGCTCACGTGCTCGTGTAGGGCGAAAAAAAAAAAAGAAAAAAAAATGATAAACAAATTACGAGCTTGTGAGCTCACGTGCTCGTGTAGGGCAAAAAAAAAAAAAGCAACAAAGATGAAAAAAATGATGGAAAAAAAAATGTTGAAATTTGTTTGCGCAGCGACAGGATGAGTAGGGGGCCCTGAGATGTGGTAGTAACTCAAGACCTGGGGTTTCTGTCATGGATGAAACGTTGCATGTAGCCGCTCTACGTCTATACAGGAGAGGGCGCTGCGGTCAAATGCGTATATAATCGCGTTAAACTTTGCATGCATTGGCTCAACGTTTATAGACGAGAGGGCGCTGCGGTCAAATGCTCAAATCCGCATTATAACCACGTTCCATACCACACATTCTCTTTCTGACATGGATGAAAACGAACGAAAGACTCGGCATGCTGCGGTTCAGCGTCTACGCAGACAAGCACCACCAGAGCTTCGCCCCAACCAACATCATTCACCACGTGGAGATGCGGTCAATTTTTTCTCTTAATTTTAATTTTTAGTACGTTATGATTGTAGTGTTGTTTGTTACCGGCAGGTGTCGCTCTTAACACGACTAACACAGTTCTAACACACTATCATAGAGGGCGCTGCCTCACTGTTACGTGTTGTATATATGTTGTAAATAAAGACTGCCGCGGGTCTTTGCCCATCCGGCCCAGCTGACACTGTCTGGTCCCGGTCTCTACATGGTGTCAGGAGTGGTTCGCTAGGCTGCCTCCTACGGCAGCGGCCGCGGCGAAGTTCGGAGACCATGGCTACAGGCAAGCCGGCAGGGTCCGGGGCGGGACCCGTAACAGTGGGCGTGCCAAGCCTACGCCCGCCGCCGCAGTTCGACTTCGGTAACCCCGGAGCATGGCGACAGTGGCGGCAGCAATTCGAGGACTACTGCTACGCATCAGGCCTCTACGCCGCCAGGGACGAAGTTTGTGTGCGGACACTGCTGTACTGCATGGGACCCAAGGCACGCGACATCCTGAGCTC